>PVIR01014366.1:0-40371 GCA_004026965.1 Petromus typicus | reverse complement strand
CCTTATATGCATCTCTTCCGCCAATCAGGGGATCAGGTGTAGTGGCCTACCATTGGTCCGCGCAGCAACCAAACTATGCTTGAGTCAGCCTAGTACCCCGCAAGGAGTCATGTGGCAGAGGGAGCGCACGCCATCAGGAGGAAAGAGAAAGGAAGCCAGCGCCATCTTTTAGGTGTGGCACCAGCGCGGCTCTCCACAGGAATATAGGATCATTTGAGTCGGGAGTGATTAGGCTATAGATGTAGACTGAAGAAATGAGAAAATTTGATTATATTGTGGTAGAAATTATCAATAATTAACAAAGGAAAAATCAGTAGTCTTGAACTGTGTGGAGATCAGTGTAATTTTATGGTTATTTGTCCAGTATGACTGAGCCTGAGCCTCTACAGAACTGGTTGTGAAAGGGTGGAGTAAGGAACTGTGGTTGTGTTGGACCCCACAACATTGTGAATTGATGAGATTGGTTGGCAGTGGATTACTGCCAGTTGGATTGCTGTGGAGTGCAGATCATGGGCAAGGATTTTCAACGAGTATTGGGAATGTAGAAAATTCTTTTCCTCCAAGATCTGCATGACTCTGTCTTTAAAAAGCCAAATATTCCAACTAATATTTGCAGATAAGAACTGGAAATATCCTTCTTGGAAGAGATAAGGGATAGGGCAGCTCTTTTCTGCTTCCTGTGAAAAGTGCTAGGACAAGGAGATATAGTCAGAATGAGTATGCTTTAAAGTGCAGAAGACAATGCTTGGTAAGTCCCTGTCACCAAGCCTTCGTAGACAGAAATATCTGAAGAGATTTTTTAAGAGTTCTGAGATTTGTGACTAGTGTGTTAAGTAGTCTAATGTGCATGGAAATTCTCTGGGTGATGGGGATATCAAAGTTGCTGAAATTGAGAATCTGGTATTCAGATACTGATGGGTATAAAATCACAGGATTTGGAACATTTCCGTGTTTGTGGTATGGACTTTTAAAGGTCATTGTATGTTTTTGAAAGTGGTACTTATTTAACCATGTTTGGTAGCAGTACCTTGCCAGTACTGTTTTAGTCAACAGGTTACCAAGGATTATGGACTTTTAAAGCTCCTAGTCTCATTTTGGTGCTAAATATATTACTAAACTAATTTTTTATAGTATTTTTGTTTTTAACAAATGGAACATGACAGCCAAATTATAGAATTTTGCTTGTAATATTCTGTTTTTCTTATGGAAAGCACTAAAGATATATTTGAAAATGTAGATGTTAGCAACAAAAATACTCAAGTTTAGGGAACATTGAAACAGGTCAATAAAGTATGCTAGATATGTCCATAATGTCTTTATCTTAATAAATCATGTTCCTGTGGGAAAGCAGTCTGAACCATCTTGGCCGGTTCTATTCAGTCTGTATGGCACTAGAGTATCCTATTGCTGTGTGCAATGGGAAGTAACCTGAGATATTGCCACATTCTTGTTCTCTAGGTGTTAGCTACAGTGAGAAATTATTATGGAAAGTACAAACTTGTGCAGTAAAGACCAGTTGTAAGATTAGGAACTATATTTGATCTTATTTCTTTATTACTGATTCTTGGTTTTAAATGCTTGCTGCCTTGTTCCAAAATGCCATTATAAAATTCAGTATTATTCAGATTATTAGATGATGGTTCAGAGAGAAGATATAAAAATCACTTTAATGCAGGAAGATAATCTTAGTGAATATTGTAATTCACATGAAATTTTAACTCATGAGACTGAAATTATTATTATTAACTTTAGGGACTAATTTGGCTTTGATTTTTTTTCATGGCTGAAGACCTATTTTTTTAAATTATTTGGCAAAAATTCCAACTTGAACATTTAGAAAAAACTTTTCTGAAAAGTATCTAAAAATTTTGAATTGTAAACATTGAGTACACTCTCCTGTAAGTATATCATTGTGAGGCACATTGATACACGTACTCTCTGATCTGGGTTGATAGTCTTTCTCACGAGATTTATATTTCACTTGTTATCAAAAATCACTTTGTCCCTTGGAAAATGGACCTTGGAATGGCATTTCCATATGAAGGCACAGGGGCAGGGGAGATATCAAATGCTGGGATTATTCCTCCTTCCCTAATGACCTTTGCACTTTCTATTAGTCTTTAAAACATTTGAGGGCCCAGGATTTAGCTCAGTGGTTCCTGTACCTGTCTTGCAAGTGGAAGTACCTAGGTTCAATCCCCCGGTAACCACATACAATACGGGGCATGGAGACTCATGCCCAGCAGCAACCAGTACCACATACCACAGTACCAGGCGTGGTGGCTCACGCCTGTAATCCCAGCACTGGGGAGGCAGAGGCAGGAGGATTGCTGTGATGTGAGTCTGAGGCTGAGCTCAGAGCCATTCTGACCTACAAAGCAAAACCCTGTCTCAAAAAAACAAAAACAAAACAAAAACCATTTGAGTTCCAGAACCATGGGAAAATTCTCATCTTTTAAGAAGAAATGAGTAATGCATTGTTTTTGTCATGGTAACCACAGGTACCTTTTAGATATAATAACTTTCTTTAATTTGGGAGTGGGGTGGGTGCTGGAGGCCAGATTTTAGGAGCTGTTTAATTATGGCTAAAATTTTAGAAGATCGGATTTTGATATATAAATATATTTAACGTTAGACTGTTACTTTGACTGTAGAGGCATTTATGAAAAGCTACTGATGCTAAAACATTTTAAGAAAAGTATAATTTAGGTATTAATGGATTTACTTACTGATCCTAACAAGACAATATATTGTTTTTCTGAATAATAAATAATTTGGATAGTATTTAATACATATAGAGTGATACTAAGAAAAGCTCGCAGTTTCTTTCAAGAATTTTGGTTCTCCTTTGTTTTTCTATATTTTCTAATATGTTTTTCTCACATTACTTTGCAGTAAAAATTCTATTTTCATTTTCCTTTGCTAAATTAGGCTTACATAATCTTTCGTTATTGTAATGTTTTGAATCTTTGAAGTTTATGCCCTCTCTCTACTTTTACCATTGAAGTCATCAGTCTTCTTCTGATAGTATTTTCCATCTGTATAATCTAGTAGCAGTTCCAGGGCATTTCAAACATCAGGCTCTTGGTGAATGTACTGTACACTCTGTTTTGTAGCATATGACTTGATAGTGGCTTCCTAACCAGTGTGATTCTGTTTGAACATAATGAAGTAATTGGTAAATTCTCTATTCTTTAAAAGGTATTAGTAACAAAGTGGTATGGATAGTTTAACTGTGTCTTAGATTTTACAGGAGTATAAAGAAGGAATAAAATGTTGACTGTGTGTTTTTAGTGTCTGTTACTTAGTATTTGTAGAGTGAGACTGATGTCAATAAGTTCCTGTAGTTGCTGACAGAGAGGTGTTAATGTTAAAAGTTTCCTTTTTTCTGTTTTTTGTTTTTGTTTTTTTTTTTTCACTTTTTTGAAACAGAATTTTGCTGTGTAGTTGAGGCTGGCTTAGAACTCACTGTGTAGCTCAGGTTGGCCTGCAATTGATGGTGATCCTTCTGCCTCAGCTTCCTGAGTTCTGGGATTATAGGGCCATGTTAAGGTTTAGTTCAAGCACTTATGTTATGCAGACATTATGTTTTTGTGTGTATAGCGTCTGGTCTATAGAAGAATACGTTGATATCAGGTCAACACTGAAGAGTTTACATTTCATTACATTTATGTTTTTTAAATGGTTAATTGTATTTCCTCTATTGACTTATGTATGTTTAAATGGCACATTAGGTAATTATATATTGCAGAACAAAAATTCATATCTGAATGCCTTCCAGAGGAATTTTCACTGTACTTGAATTGTTGAAGGGCAATGAATACATGTGCAACCTGTGTTCCACCTGCTCTTAGTGTTTTGTGTGTACCAGTAGTTTAGTAGCCTTTTTTATTATGATGATGGGAATATTTTGGATCTGTGATGTCCAGTGGTGGCTGTTGAGCTCTTACATGGCTGGTATGACGAGGAAATGTGTTTTTTATTTTAATTAGTTGAAGTTAAAATGCCAGTATATGGTCAGTGGATGTATACTGTTCTGTGTAGGTCTACATTCTCCTTGTGTTCAAGGTTATTAAGTTTTGGTATGGGATAGTGGATTAGGGTTAATAGTAGGGGAACACTGATGTGAGAGAAATGTAACCCCCACCTGGTAGATATCAAGAATGCTGAGTTCATGTCCCTTGAAATTAAAGAATGAATTCCAAAGGACAGAGGAGGTTAAGAGTAGGAAAGTTTTATTTGGGAATAGGAATAGCTTCTGAGAAATAAAAGGAATCCTAGAAGGGGGTTGCTACAAGCCCCCTTGTCAGGAGTAATTTATATAGCACAGTCACAGTGGGGTACAAGGTGAGCCAAACTCTAATCAGCCAATAAGATTACAAGTACAAATGTTTAGCCAACATTGACTCAGTAGGGAGGCAGGGCACATAGCAAGGGGATATTAATGACATTATTAATCTTGGCTTATCTATGGCTTCTAAAACTGGAAAGTTTTGGGGAAGAGATAGACCTAGGTATACTGGTCACCCACCCAGGTGTCTGATTTTTATCTGGAACTAATGGACTTGATGATACTGATTATAATATAATCTCAAATTTCCATTTATCCTTTAGGAAATTGTGCAAGTCTGGCCATTTTGACTTCAAGGCCTTGCGTTCTTCAGTCTCCATCTTTCACCAGCTTCCCTGAGAGCCCAGGCCCTCTCTGATCGTATTAATTTTTAACTCACTTAGCTGCCTGTAATAATAACAGAACTCACAAGAAGAGGTCACTCAATGGCACTAGTTTCTAGAGTGATTTTAAAGTCTTATGTTCTTCCATGTGTTGCTTTCTTGTGATTGCCTTCTCATTAGTGACTAATTTGTTTTCATCTGGGCTTATAAAAGACAGTTTGCACACCTAAGTGTTTAGTCTAACTACTATTTATATTGACTATATTGAAGTGAGGCTTGAGCTTTCAGCTCTGCTGTTAGCTGTACCATTAACTAGTTGTTTAGCCTTAAAATCACCTTTTTGGCTTCCAGCTTTTTCATGCTCTAAAATGTGGGAATTTGGCATCTGTTTAGTACAGTGAGATGATACCAGTCTGCAGTTTAGGAAGGAATCTACCCATAACCTATGTTACATAACTGTAGAATATTCATAATACTAGGACCACTTGTAACTAGATAAAAGATTGACAGTTTAGAGCTACTAAGACTGGGGAGGGAGTGCCTGTGAGCACTCAACCCTGGGAATGCGTTCTGAGAGGGATGTGTACTGAATGGTTACAGTCTACTTAGAGAAAGTAAGATAATGGGGTGCAGGAGGCTAAGGATCCTTGTGAGGGCATCAGGACACAGTTTAAGCAACAGTAAGGGGAGAAAGAATCATTTGAAGTTTCTTTTGTTTTTTGTTTCACTCAAGCATAAACAGCAAATATTAAAATGTATTGAATGTATTTAATCCATCTCTTTTTCTTCCCCACCAAAACAGTGGGGAAGTAAGTACTTATTTTGAAAATCTTAAATCAGTTTAATAATACTCTTGACTAGAATTATTGGGGTTTTGAGAAGACTTTAAGTTTGGAGATGTTTAGATGTGTTATTTAAGAAGTGATAAGGGATAATGCTAAGTGATTTTTGTTCTTAGCACTTTGTCTGCTGTCCTAGAAGTGAGGACAATTTTGAGGTAAAGGTGGCCTGCTTGTTTGTTCCGATTTCTGCCTTAGCAATAGCTGTGTAAATAAGAAAAGTGTCTCAAGGCAGCAGTGCAGACACTCCTGAAGAAATGTGTGTGCTTGCTGGGAGAAACAAGCATTTACAAAGGGCTACTTTCGGCCTTTTAAAGATAATTTTTAAGCAAAGCTGAATAGGTGAATATTCAGTAAAGATAGTGCTGTTGTTAGTTCACACACAAGACACTCATACAACGAATACACACATTTCATCATTGACTACTGCATGAGACATTTATAAAGTAAATGTATGCAAGTTTTAAGTGTTTTTAAAAGTGATTTCTAAACATGAACAGAGCAAAAGGATAGTATGGTGATTTTGAAATATGTTACACTATGTCAACCTTGTGTAATCATGCTTCCTGTACTTCAGTTTTCAAAAAAAATTTTTTTTCCCAGTGCTAGGGATTGATCTCAGGACCTTGTGCTTGTGAGGCAGGTGCAGTGCCACTGAGCTAAATCCTTGGCCCTGTAATTAGCTTTTAAACTTACTTTGTCACAAAAGTGAAGTGAAGAATTTTTTACTCACTAATCTTGCTTGGGATTCTACCCTTGAATATCTTTATAAGATTAGATCCCCATATAAGTCCCCCATATAAACTCTCTGAATCTTTCTCTACATTTTGGAAATCTGAATTAATCCACTATTCTAATACTGAAGTTTAAATATTCATGATGATTTTGAGCTTATAAAGGTGAATTGTATACCTGTTCATTGTTTTCTGAGGCACTTGAGGAAAAATAGAACTTTTGATCTCTTCCATAAAACAGTGTTTGGAATAGCTAAGATGAAAGAATTCATGCTTCTGGAGTCTTGGCTGTGTTAGAAAAGGGCAACTATAGAATTAAAATAGGTATAGCATGGATGAGAATGGCTATATGAAAATACAACCAAGCTTATATCATCATTAAATTGTCCCATTAAGTAAGCATTGGAGTCTACTTTAAATGTTGAGCCATTAACTCTTCAATTAATGTCACCTGAAAAGTTACTTTTTTTTTGAGATAGGCTCTGGCTGTGTAGTTCAGGCTGGCCTTGAACTCACTGTGTAGTCCAAGCTGGCATCCAACTCATAGTGATCCTCCTGTCTCAGTCTCCAAAGTGCTGGGACTAAAGGTTTGCACTACCATGCTAACTGAAAAATTACTTTTTAAGAATAGAAAAGATGATAGATTACTTCAGGAAAGAGAGCCACATTCTGAATTAAGATATATAGACATTTATTGTTGAACCACTGAGTAGTATGTGAAGAAAAACTAGTAATCTGTAGCTATTCTTTTTCTTAAGACATAGGCTGTAGTGGTGAATCTATATGACACACTGCACTGTTTGTATCATTAAAAGCTCAAAGGTTTGCCCTCCCTGATAAAGGGCAACATCTGCTGCAGAATGCTATTGGTTTTATATTGCCAATGAGAGTTTCTAGACAGGGCTGATAATTCCCCTGGGGTTCTAGAAGCCACTGCACATTTATATAAGGTTCATTATTTTATTGCAATTCTCTAGTTTGTATATTTGATCTTCTCTGAGGAAAAAATTGCACAGATTAGTTTTAGATATGCCATTATTGATTGATAAATACCTCTGTATAAACAATCAGCATTGGCTTTAAATAGAATCATGCTTTTAAAAAAATCCACAATATCTGTTTTTTGTTTCACGTAGTTGCTGTGATTGGCTGATAAATATTTGTCAAAGAAAGAAAGAATTGAAAGCACGCACAGTGTGGCTTGGATGTCCTGAGAAGTGTGAAGAAAAATATCCCAGGAATTCGATCAAAAATCAAAAATACAACATATTTACCTTTATACCTGGGGTAAGACCATTCATTCTTGAAAGCCCATTTTATGTCCGAGCTTTCTAGCTTCTTCATCTTTTGAAAGTACCTGTGGAGACTAGCTTATTTCTCTGTGTAGGATTCAAACCAGCAATTTCTTGTTTTTGTGACTTCTTTCAAATGATTGCTAAATAATTCATTTACATTTTTTAATGGCTACATCAACTCCAGAAAATTTACAATTTGATTATTGCCGTCAGTTGTTGATAAACATATTTATATTGTAGAAATATAATAAACATAATGAGGGCAAGCTAAAATGATCAGGAAATATGTCATAAATTTTGATGGACTATGAATATATTTGGAGGGAAAAGTAGAATGCAGCATTGAAAGCCTGGCAATGATTCTACTTTCACAAAGAAAGTAAAACATGTTTTTTTTTTTTTAAACACAAAATTGACACAGTAAAAATATTTATGAGTATGTTATAGATGTCTTTGTTACTTCACATAAATCTCAAGCCTTGAATAGCATTAAATCATTAGTTATCTTTAATTAGGTATAGTGATAAATGCTGAAGTTGAAATATTTTATTACATTGCTTTTAATAGAATTTCTGGGTTAAATTATAAATTGAGTTTATTGGAATAATTTTTGCCTTTTATGTGTCATTTCCTATTTTATTAGACATATATTTCTGAAGACAGGAAGCCAGTGCTGACTATATTTTTTTCCTTTTTTAAATAATTTATAGGATTTTATTTTTTTGTTATCCTTGATTATAGTTAGACCAACATGGTTCAGTTGTTGAGGGAAAAAATCAATTATCAGATATCTGATTATATTTCTTTGTCAAAGTTTCGACTTGTTCTACCTGTTAGCCATTACTGCTTTTTTTTGGGGGGGGGTGCCAGAAAAGCCCTTGAGTATGAGGAATGAAAATTGCTTTATTAATTTGTTTGTTTTGCCTACTGGATATTTACTTCTAGGCCTCATAAATGCTATAAAAGGGTTCTACCACTGAACTACATCCCCAGCTCTATTTTATGTATTTGTATTTAAATAATTATATATTGGACATTGATCACTCATCTCCCCAATTCTCATCCATCCATTGGTTGACAAGTGCTTGATATCTAATGCACTTCTTTATTAAAACACATAAAACTAATGGTAGACAGTAAAGTATTGGTTACAGTGGTTTAAAAATAGTGTGGTTTAACTTTGACCAGTGTAAATTCACAAAGGCTTTCCAGATTGGCTTCATCCTCAGAATAATTGTTGATAGATCTGTGCAGTGGTTACTGTCTGCATGTGATTTTTTTTTCTCAGATTCTCTTTGAAATTAGTCTTTTTGTCTAAAATGTAGTATTTTAGAAACATTCAGTAATTGCACAGTAGGAATTCTGTGCCATTTTTAGCACAAATGGCAATTTCTGAATTGCTAATAGATATAATTTATGATGAGATTTTAAAGAAACTGCTGAGGAAAAGAGAGCTTTCTTTCCTGCTGTGATTAACTTATGAAATAATTCAAACAGTTTTAGACAGCAATTGAACATGATTATAAATATAAAGGTGTCACCAGTATAACTGATATTTTTTAGTCACACACACAACTGTATGATGATGCAGATAACTTCATTATATGCCAAAAGTAGTTCCAGGCTCTTTAAACTGACAAAAAAGTATTTAACCTATTGCTCTGTTCTTGTTGGAATTGCTGTGACTTCCATCATGCTTAAGAAATGACATGCAAAGAAGTTTTGTTTTGAAAATGGTAGATTTGCAAGTGTGTTTATAATAGTAATGTACTATTTGAATTATTCTCATCTACAAATATAAGATTTGTTCTAATTTTTTTTCTTCTAATGTGGGACTGAGGATCAAACTCAGAATTTGCACTTGTGAGGCAGGCACCAGAACCACTGAACTACATCTCTAGACTCTGATTTTTAATTTAATCTAATAATTTGAGGCATTATAGAGGTCTATTCATATGCCAGATTTTGAGTTTCATTCTTAATAATTCCATTTCAATTTAAAACCACAAAAGCGTTCCAAATTTTTATTCTTAAAATTTTATTGAGTGATAGAATAATTTACTTTATGTTTGAAAGTAGTGTTAAATGTCATCTACCAAAAGGCCACAAGTAATAGTGCATACGTTGCTGTCCTGAAAATTGGTCTGTTAGTTACATCCTCCCTGCCTTCCCTGTGCAGGGGATTGAACTCAAGACCTTCCTCTTGCAAGGTAGGCACGGTACCACAGCTTAAATCCTCAGCCCTCATATTTTTTATATATTAATCATTTTGTATTTTGAGGGAAACAAATCTAGGAGGTTAACTCATATAGTTATACCTGTGCCTGTTTGGCTTGTTCACTCAAACTTTGTGAAAGACTTCTGGTTTGAGCCAGATCAGTGACATCTGGCCTTTTCTCCTGGAATTGAGTTTGTTTTTTTCTTGGGTGGTAGGTACTGGTGATTGAACTTGTGACTTTGTGCTTGTAAGGCAAGAACCAGAGCCACTGAACTAAATCTTCAAGCCTTCATTCAGTCTTTGAGAAACTATGTTGTCCGTGGCAAAAATCATAGCTATTTTACTTAACCATTTTATACTTACCATTTTATAAATATTAGATAAATATAATTTTTCTATGGTAAGTGTTTCTGAGTTGCCATCAAGACACACACTTGTATATTCATACACAGGAAATGTTGTCCTATCATTTGTTTAATATGCATGTAAAGATATATAGGTTGTGGGGGAGGCCCAAACGTTTTATATAATGAAAAAAAATTTTCTTTGGGAAGGATGTATTTGTTGTAGTAGGAAAGCCTTACTGTTTTAAAATCTTTTTAATGGATCATAAAAATATTTCTTAGTATGTGGGATAGCTAATGTCAAAATTAATAAGATACTGTGAATCACGTCTTTTTCATTGTTTGAAAGAAATATATATTTTGCTGAGTATAATTATTTAATTGAAATACTAAAATCTTTATTTGAAGGAATTGTGTTAATTTTCTCTTTTTCCTTTTAGGTTTTGTATGAACAATTCAAGTTTTTCTTGAATCTCTATTTTCTGGTAGTATCCTGCTCACAGTTTGTACCAGCATTGAAAATAGGCTACCTCTACACCTACTGGGCTCCTCTGGTAAAAAAAAACCTTTTAAAATTAAGCCAAATTATTCAATATTTAGAACATAGTTTTAAGAGTTGAGATGGTTGATATTTAAATTGACCAAATTTTTAAGCATGATGTTGTTGCTGTGTATCCCTGAACTTTTAAAACATGATTTCACTAAGTTCTATGACTTAGTTGTTTTGAACCTCCTGTAGGCAATATAAAGCACTATACTGTCTCAGGGCTGCTGGGATGTTTCAGCTTGCTCAGCTACAGAAGTTACAAAGTGTCTTATTTGGAGTATTCAGCACTTGTCTTAAGGCTTGCAGGTCTATCTGCCTGACTCCCTTCTGTGCTATGAAATGAAACTTTTGACAGTGATGCTGGGAGTTGTGGCTTCTTGTTAGTTATTCTCTGGACACTCCATCAATGGTGAAAGTTCTGAAGTATTTGACTTCAGTACAGACAATTTCTGGTTGATAATTTAGTGTGTACTTTTTGAAAGATCAATAATGTTTATCATTTTAAACATATTCTTAGTTTCATACTATTTGTGGATGAATAGTTTTCAGCTTGTATAGATAGAAAAATGTACTGCTTCCTTTTTAATTGTTCTTTTTTGGGTAGATGATGAGAGTATTCTTAGTGGGACATGGTGGAGGAAATGATTCTCTCTATGAAAGAGAAGTGCAGTGGGCAACCCACCCACACCCTGCCCCTATGCATCCTTCAGAATTGCTGAAGTCTGCTTTTGAGCTGATCTGTGATGGCTTGTGCAAACCCCTCCCCCAACTAGAAATACTTTTCTAGTAAAGTGGGATAGCTGGAAGAGGGACAGAACCCTTGATACAGGACAGACCCAGTGCTCATAATTAGTAAAGCCATGCTGAAAGTACCAAAAAAGAGTTACCTGCAAGTTATCCTTTTGAGTTCTAACTAAATTGGGATGTTTTTGAAAATAGTAGCTTAATAGATAATCTTTCTTTTTCTGCAATATTATTTATTAATTTTGGCTCTGACCTAATTTATAGAAGAGTAAACTGAAAATTCACATTCAGCTTTAAGAAGAATTCTTTGAGGCAAAGCTAGTGTAATCAGTAATAAAGCAGACTATAGTGCTTCTATCAAAATCAATAAAGTAGAGTAAATTTATAAAGATTTTTAAATAAAATTATGGCCCTGGATATTATTTTCTTTTATTTTTTCTTTTGTTTTTTGAGATAAACTCTTGGTATGTAGTCTGGAATAGACTTGAGCTTGCTGTATAGGCAAAGCTGGCTATAGACTCATCATGGTCCTCCTGCTGTGATTTCAGTGCTGATATTTCAGGCATGTGCCATCATGTCTGCCTTAACTCTGGGTTTTAACACTCTTCCATAAAGTATTTTCTTGTTACTTTGGTAGTAATACATAATCAGAACTCTGACTTGTTGTTTGATTAAAAAAAAAAAAATCTTCTATTCATTCCTTTTTTGTGTTTGCCACAAAAAGAGGAAGATACAAACTGCTAATGTAGAGAGAGGCCCATTGATTTTAGACTTTATTAAAGAAGAAAAAAGTTACATCAACTTCCTTATCCTTCAGTTTGCATTATGCTCTTGTTCTGGCCATGGGGAGTTTGCTCATATATTTGTGCTAGAGGTAGACATGATGGTACCTCTTGGTTTTTCTTATTCTACTCATCTGTAATTTATTAAACCTTTGATTTGGAAATATATCATAAAACAGCTTATAAATTCTAGCAGTCTTTGGCTGTGACCAGACTTCTTTGTCCTCTTAAGAGTGGTGTCCTGTCCTCCTCCTTCAATGAAACCCAGGGCTTCCAGCATACTAATAAGCAAGTCCTTTACTAATGTAAATTACCATCAGCCCCTGAGTGTTCAGCTCCTATTTTTATTTTTATCATTTTTTAATTGAGTTTATTGGTACACTTGAAGTATACATTATGATCACATTTATCATTGAGAATTTGTATCTGTACATGATGTATTTTGATTTTTTTTCCATTTCTCTGCCCTCCCTTCAGCCCCCTTGACCCCTTATATTTATGATCTTTGTTTCTGTTTTTTTCCTTTTTACCTTCAAATTTTTTCTTTCCTTCTTTGCCCCCTCAATTCCCCTTCCCCTTTGAAGATTTTCTTCCTATTTCACAGTATCTATGACATTTTGGATCTTATTTACATCTTTCTTTTCTCACACTAGAGAAATTGTAGGGTATTTAGACAAGTGTGTTCTATTTATTTCACTTACAAGTATGACCTCAGTATGCATCCATTTGCCTATGAATGTCTATCATTCTTTATGGCTGAGCAATACTCCATTGTATAAAAAAACCACTTCTTTATCTAGTATCTAGATGCTGGGTATTTGGGCTGTTTCTAAGATTTTAGCTTCTATTTTTATAAATTGAGGGATTTTTTAATCCTTGTTCCATCCTCTATAATATTCCTTTAGAAGTGGCTTTGTATTTTCTCTGACTGCTTGAGCTTTTAGAAGTACCAAGAACTAGCATTTTTTTTTGTTTGTTTATAATTGTTGTATTCAGAATTAACATTTGCTGTTTTAAGTCACATGTTTATAAGGGCAAAAATTAGAGTTATTGGGAGGGTGTAACATATATATTTGGGATATGTTCACTGAAGAGGAAAGGGACAAATTTCAGGTAGAATTTGAGCATTTCTATGAAACAGAAAATTTCCTAGTTGCTTTTGATGTACTCTTCTGATTAAATAGCACTATTCTAAAATATTGTCTACAATTTGTAAATAAAATGTGCTTGGTATTTGCTCTCATTCTCCTTTCTTTCAAAGTATCAGTCACAAATAGAATTGTAAATAATTACTTATACATCATAAATGTGAGTCTGTAGCAATTAATATTTTCTTACATGGCATTGAAGTATATTTTCTGGATTCAAAGATATATGTTTTTCATGTTGTTGAATGGAGCTGTGTCTAACAGTGTGTGTTTTATTGGTATTATCTTCTTACCCAAGAATTAGTAAAGTAAGTCTTAAAATTAGTAGTGTTTTTGAATTGAGGAAATCTTCTATTTCATCATTAGAGTGTACCGTGAATTTTTTATTTGCATTTATTTTGGTTTTCAGTTTTTCATATTTAAACTGGGGTCCTTGATTTTTTTTTTCTTTTAGTATAATTTTTCTGGAATGAAACTGCCTAAATATATATAAATTTTAAGACTTTGGAAAACTAAATTTTTTTTTTTAGATTTTTTTGAGACAGGGTCTCACTTTGTGGTTCAGGCTGGCCTTGAGCTCAGCCTCAAACTCATAGCACAGCAGTCCTCCTGCCTCTGCCTCCCGAGTGCTGGGATTACAGGCGTGAGCCACCACACCCAGCACTATGGTATGTGGTACTGGTGGCTGCTGGGCGTGAGTCTCCACGCCCAGTATGGTATGTGGTTATCGGGGATCGAACCGGTCCTTGCTCTTGCCAGACAGGCGCCGGAACCACTGAGCTAACTCCCCGGCCCAAGAACTAAATTTCTTAAAGGTTTTTTTATTTTCAAAATCTGAACTCTTAAAAATTGAACATAAAATAAAAATATTTGGTGAAATGATTCAGGCATTTAATGCACAAATTTAATTTTCTCTTAAACTGCAAGATAGGATGGGTTCAAGAATTCTCAAATACCATATGCAACAAAGCAACAATGATTACAAGCAGGATTATATTTAAGAAGATAAATTTAAATTGTCCAAATAAAAATATACTATAAGTAAACATACCCATGAAGAAGTGGTGATGGTGAACATCTTTGTCTTGTTTGCTCCTGATTTTGGGGGGAAAACTTTGTCTTAACTCATTTAATATGATGTTGGTCGTTTGTTTTTTCATAAATGCCTTGTGTCAGATTCCTGTAGGGTCCTTCTATATCATCTCTATCCAGTGTATTACATTTATTGATTTGGGTATGTTGAACCATCCTTGCCATCCAGGGATGAAGCTTATTTGATCATAATTTCTGATCTTTTGATGATATATTGCATTCTACTTGAAAATATCTTATTGGGGATTTTTGCATCTGTGTTCATTGAGGAGATCGGCTTGTAGTTTTCTTTTTTATTTGGTTCTTTGTGTGGTTTTGGAACCAAAGTGACACTGACTTCTAGAAATGAGTTTGGAAGTACTGATGATATAACATCTTTAGTTTGTAAGTTTTTTACCACTGCCTCAATTTCACTGGTTATTATTGGGTTGTTTAAAATTTCTAAACTTTTTAGTAGTAATAATTCATATACATCTAGGGATCTGTCCATTTGTTTGAGATTTTCCAATTTGTTAGAATACAATTTTTTGTAATAGAATCTGTTGTGGTTTTGTCTTTTTTTTTTTTTTTTTTTTTTTTTTAAGACTAGGTCTTGCTATGAAGTTCAGGCAGGCCCTGAACTCACTATGTAGTCTAGGCTGGCCTCAAACTCACAGCAATCCTCCTGTCTCTGTCTCTCGAGTGCTACGATTACAGGTGTGAGCTACCACGCCCAGCCTGTCTTTTTTACTTATAATTGTACTGATGTGAATCTTTTCTTAAGCTTTGCCAAAGATGTGTCTTTCAAAGAACCAACTCTTTGATCCGTTTTTTTCTTCATATTTTTTTAGTCTCAATTCTATTCATTTTTCACTCATCTTTACAATTTCTGTGATTAGTTTTGTGTTTGTGTTTTTTAATTATCTTGAGGTTCCATAAGTATCTTGGGATTCTTGAGTATGTATGAGTATCCTGAGGTTATTTATTTGACCCCTCTCTCTTTTTCTAATGTAAGGATTGATTGCACTATTTTTCCCTCTTAGGACTGCTTTCATTTTGTCCCATAGGTTCTAGTGTGTTGTACTGGGATTATCTTTTGCTTCTAGAAATTGTTTAATTTCTCCTTTGACCATTGGGTGTTTCAGAATGTGTTAATAAGTTTTCAGGTGTTATAAAATTTTCTGTGGTTTCTTCTGTGTTTGATTTTAGTTTCATTATACTATGGTCTGATAGAAAACTGAATGATTTTCATTTTTTATATTTAAGCAGGGTTTGTGGTCTGGTATATGCTTTATTTTAGAGAAAGTTCTGTGTACTGCTGAGAAAAATGTATTCTCTTGTAGGTAACATCCACTAGATATCTGTTAAGTCCATATGTTCAAGGGTGTGTTCAGCAGTGATATTTCTTTATTGATTTTTCTGTTTAATTGATCTCTTTGCAAATGTGGTATATAAAATTCCCTGCTATGAATATATTAGTGTTTATTTGATCTTGTATGTCCACTCACATTTGTTTTATGAAGATAGGTGGTACAGTACTTGTAGATTATTCACTTAATGAGTAGTGATCTTTGTTTCTTTTGATTAGTTTGAGCATAAAGTTTGAGAGTAAATTTGCTGACCCTGTTTCTTTTCGAGTCTGGTACATTAAGTACTGCTCTGTATACTTTGATTTTTGTTCTATAACTATCTCTTTGGATTAGATGAGTTTCTTGAATGCAATAGAGTGTTGCAGTGTTTTTTTCATCCAGTCTAGCAATCTGTGTCTTTTAATTAGAGACCATTGACATTGAGAACTTTTACTGCAAGGTACTAATTCCTGTCATATTCTTTTTCTCTTGATGACTTCTTTTTTTTCTTTCTTGTCTTTTGTCTTTCATTTCTTTTTCTGGTTCATCTATTTGCCTTATATTCATTCCATCTGGATTTCTGGCTTTGTTGGCTTCATCCTATCTGTCTAGGATAATAGTGATGAATCATTTAGAGCCCACTATGGCACACATGCCCTTGGTTCATCACCAGTGGTTTAGAATATTCTTAAGTGTATTTTGGTTTGTTGGTTTGGTATTTATAAATCTCTTGAGTTTTTCTTTTTCCTAGGATGTTCGTATTTTTCCATGTATTTTCAAAGAAAGTTTTGCTGGCTCTGTTAATCTGGGTTGGAAGTTATTTGCTTTTAAGGCATGAAGTACTTCATTTCAGGATCTTCTGGCCTTTTAATGTTTGTATTGAGATGTCTGCTGTAATTCTAATGGGTCTACTTTTATGTCTCTTTTTTTTTTCTTTTTCTGACAGTTTTTGAAATTTTGTTCCCTTGTTGGACATCTGGTATTTTAATTATAATGTGTCACAAGGAGCTTTTTTTTTTTCTTCCATGGTTGGTGTTCTGTAAGCCTGGCTTGGTTGTATGTTGAATTCTTTCCTCATACTCGGGAAGCTTTCTACTGTAATGTCTTTGAGCAAATTCTCTATTCTTTATGTGCTATCTTCTAGTTTCTCTCTAACTCCAGTTAACCTTACGTTGGTCTCGTTAGTTTTGTCTGATAGCTATTGAATTTTTTTTTGTTCTCTTACTATATTTAAGGCTTCTCTCAGTAATTCGTTACAATTTACAATTTTATCCTTGGTTTAAGAAACTGTCTTCCCATTGGTCATTTCTGTGATTTATGAGTTTGGTGCACTTTTTAATCCTTAATAGTTTTTGTCTCATACCTTTTTGAGGTCTCTATAACTTAGGTAAATTTGTCATTCATATTTTAAACCATTTCGTTTTGCTTTACCAAGTTTTTGTTTCTCCCATATTCACACTGGTCATTTTGTATGATAATTCCATGAAATTTTGGGTTATGTTTTCTTTGATCTTGCCAGGTTTCTTTATCTCTTCTTCCCCCACTTCTCAAAGCTCCACTACTGGTATTTACTTACTTCTGTATTGCTGCTTCCTAGTTCTGCCTTGGGAAGAGTTGGGAGACTTTGGGGACCTTTTGTTGCTTTTCTCCCCTATCTTCTTGTGTGTGTGTGTGTGTGTGTGTGTGTGTGTGTGTGTGTGTGTGTGTGTGATAATATATGTATGTCTTTCTTTCTTTCTTTCTTTCTTTCTTTCTTTCTTTCTTTCTTTATTTATTTATTTATTTATTTTTTGAGACAGGGCCTCGCTTTTGTAGTTCACCCTGGCCTTCAGCACAGCCTTGAACTCACAGCAATCTCCTACCTCTCTCCCAAGTGCTGGAATTGCAGGCATGAGCCACCACACCCGGCACGGTAGTATGTGGTACTGATTGCTGGTGGACGTGAGTCTCCACACCCAGCATTGTTGTATGTGGTTACTGGGAATGGAACCCCGGCTCTTGCACTTACAAGGCAGGTGCTGGAACTACTGAGCTAAGTCCCCAGCCCCTATATTATTTTTATTCTTTTTGTACTGAGTATTGAAGTCATGTACAGTAAGAAGAGACTATAGTTAATATGATAGTCTTTTTAGTTGGCTTCTTCCTTCCATCATTATATTATAACTTTATTCGCAAATACTATTCACTCCTTTTTCTATTTAGTTAAAACAATTTGGACCCGGGCCGGTGATATAGCTCAGTGGTTCCGGCACCTGTCTTGCAAGCACAAGGACCCGGGTTCGGTCCCTGGTAACCACATAACAATACTGGGTGTGGAGATTCACTCCAGCGGCAACCAGTACCACATACCAGTGCCGGGCGTGGTGGCTCACGCCTGTAATCCCAGCACTCGGGAGGCAGAGGCAGGAGGATTGCTGTGATGTGAGTTTGAGGCTGAGCTCAGGGCCAGCCTGAACCACAGAGCGAGACCCTGTCTCAAAAAAACCTTAAAAAAAAACACAAAAAACAATTTGGACCCATTATTTTATAAGGAGAGAACTATTCGTAGTTATAATGGTGTCAGCAGATCTGGTAGAACCTCATTTAAATGAGTTAACATGTTCCTACTGACATGAGCCACTGATGGTACATGTGTAGCTGTCCCATGTGGCATCTTGAACCACTGGTGGGTAGCTATTTTACATCAGACAGTGGAATTCAAATTAAAACCACCTGGCAGCAAGATGTGAATTAGAATCGTACTGTAAACATGTTAAACCTTGGACTTACAATTTCTTCCTTTATCAATAACCTTTTCAACCTCTTCTGTGTTGTAACTTAGTGGTTAGTCTGCCACGAGGAAGGAAAAGGGAGAGGGATAGATGGGGATTAGTAAAAGAGGCGTGAAGACAAGCTATAGATAGTAGAAATAGTAGGTAACAAAGAATTAGGGTCAAATTCTGTTAGAGGTCTTTTATTTTGGAGTGAAAAATTAATGCTGAAGGTTTAAAGAAATTTATTGAGGCAGGGTGGGTATATAGGGGAAGGGAAGTGTAATTAGGGATGAAGGAGTGCTGCAAGGTTGTCATAATCTGTTGATTTATTTGTGCACATATAAGATGAAGAAGAGGCAAGGGAGGACAAGGAACCAGGAAAAGAAGAAGGACAAAAGGAATAGAATATAAAAAAAACCTATGTAAAGACCTATTTATTTAATAACTGTTTGGACTTAACCACAGAGGAATGCTATTCAGACTTATGACCCAACACTGTATTTATAACTTGTCTTTTTAAAAATTTTGTACAGTTTTGTACATCTTGCTTATTAGAGCTTCAGTGTCTTTTTTTGGTACATCATGCCTTGTTTATGCAGTACTATAGTTTTTGCTGATTGTACCATATAATACTGTTGTTTTATGTTTTCATTACGGGATGTAACAGTTACGCAAATAAAAAAAGTCATCAAGTTGGAGTTTCCTTTGAGCATTTATTCTGAATTTTGTAATGTACATACTATATATAATTCCTCATTTAATAACTAATTCATGTAATGACCTAGCTGCAGGGATGGAATGCAGTTGTCAGTAAAAATTGTAAATAGATCAAAGGTTAATATGATATAAGACAAGAATATCTGAGAGAGAGTATAATTTAAGAAAACACTTGAAACATTTGAAAAGTGGAAGTTAATATTGCAACAAATGCTAAAGTGAAAGAAAAGGAAAAAGATGAGAAGAGAGAGAAAATGACAGATAAAGCAAAAGAAAAGGAACAGCATTAACAACTACATAAAAAAAATAAAAGAAAAGTACTTTTTACAGGGACTGGCTCCAGCATTCCAAACAGGAGAACATACATGCAGTTCTTTTATGATAGCTATACCATATAGCCAGAATATCCACATAATTCCCTTGTCTTCATTGCATTATGATTGCAGGTGGCCTCATGTTGTCTGCGTAGATGGGCCTGCACTCTAGCGATTTGTATGGTTTGCTGACATGGATGGCAGGTGCACTGGCAGTTTGGCTTGTGGGTAGACACAGATGCCCATTACTCACCAGGCAAGCGGCTGTCAGGGCAGGTGTCCATGGCTCGGCAAGCACACCTATGACTCAGTGGATAAGCAGGCTCTTAGGCAGGAGCTGGCAGATTGAATTACTCACTTGCGACTCAGCTTGCAAGTGGATCCCCCAGGAGTGGTGTTGGTTGATCAGGACATAATCACCTGCATCTGAATGGGTAAGTAGGCATACAGGGCAGTTGCCTGATGGATTGGAAACATTCGCTTGTAACTGAGAGTAGGAAGCTCAGTGGGCTGGTGTACGTTGACTTGAGTCTGCAACTCAGTGGACAAGTGGGTTCATAGCGTAGCTGCCAGAAGACTAGCTACATTTACCTGGAACCCAGCAGGCAAGCTGCCTCACAGGATGGATGCCAAGTGGACTGGGGTCTTTGCAGACAAACACACTCATAAGGGAGTGCCAGGAAGATTTGCATACATGCCAGTGACTTGCTGGGGCTGGGCAGGATTGGGAGTAGGAGCAGAGCTGACTCCAAGTGGCATTGGCTAGGCTGGCGTTTGTGTGTTTGTCCTCTTGCTGGCCAGAATCTGGAGGGGTGCTGCCTCTACCTTTCTAACAGAAGACGATACTGCACCAATACAGCTTTCCCTGGTGTTCTGGTGTAGTGATGTGGTGAGTGACTGGTGTATGTGACATTTCACTAGAGTCTGATCTATGCAGTGCTAGTGTGGTCACTTAGGCTATTTGATGCATTTTCAAAATGGCTGCTCCCTGTAGGATTGGGGAGTGGGGAAGAGCCACAAGAGTGCTGTTTTCACTTTCCAGCTGTCCATTTGTTTGGCTAGATCTGCATGTATCATTTTCATATTATTTTTCTATCTCATAGTTAAAGCTCCTGCCCCACTTCACTATATCTTCTTTCTCAATGAATCTTCCTTTTCTAGATGGTGCCTTCTCACATTGTCCAGCCTTGTTGAATCTCCCTCTGTCTTTTCCAAACCACCCATAACTATACATTTTTATGTTGTCCTCTGAATTCCTACAGAAGGCATCTGAAGAATTTCTTCTACTGAAAAAATGCCTTTGATTTTATAGCTATTTAAAATATTTCTTGGATCTTCAGACTGAACTCCAAAATAATCTAGTATTTCAACTGAAGATAACATCTGTCTTTTACTTGTGTCTTTTGATATTATAATTTATCCTGCTTTTTTTATTTTTTGTTTTGTTTTTTTTTTTTTTTAACAATTTTCCTACTTTTTGTTTTTTGGTGAAGATGCTAAAATATTAGTTGGAACTGGGCAGCACTCATCTTTCCTGTTCTGATCTACCTGATTTGAAGATGGTACAGATGAATACCTTTGGAATTGTGAGAAAACCCTTGGTGGTCCTCTTCTGTTTCTCATGCCTTCTCTGATCAGAAGATGAATAGAGTGAGGAAGAAGAAACCTATTCATCATCAGAAAAAACACTGGAAGAGGAAGATTTTCTTTTTTTCTTTATCTTTTTTTCCTGTTTTAAGAGATCACATAACATTTCTTGTTTCTAAATTTTTTCTGCTTTTTTTCCATTTTAACTTGTTTTTCTTTTAACTCCAAAGATTTCTGCATATTTTTTAAGTTTCTGCGAATTATCCTTTCCTCTTTAAAAATCTTACCAAAGCCAAAACTTTTTTTTTGTTTTTTTTGAGACAGGGTCTCGCTTTTATGGTTCAGGCTGGCCCTGAGCTCAGCCTCGAACTCACATCACAATCCTCCTGCTTCTGCCTCCCGAGTGCTGAGATTACAGGCGTGAGCTACCACGCCCGGCACTATGGCATGTGGTACTGATTGCTGTTGGATGTGAGTCTCCACACCCAGTATTGTATGTGGTTAACTGGGGACCGAACCCCCGGTCCTTGCGCTTGCAAGATAGACGCTGGAACCACTGAGCTAAATCCCCACTGTGAGCATTTTAAAATGTCTCTTTTTCTAACGGCTCTTCTCATTCTACAACTGTCTGGTAGAGGTATTTTCTTGCATTCCTGGGAGGAAACAGTTTCTTAATGCAAGTTGAAAATCTTCTGTTTATTCATGCTTCCTTTGGTTGCGTATAATGCTAGAGAAGCTACCAAAGCTTGCACATTTTGTCTGTTTCCAGGGCTCTGTTTTAGTCATTCACAGGATCCACACACTGTTCAACCTTAAAATAATCAATTCTGATCTCACATTTTAAAGATGCAGATCATTTCATTTTCAACATAGAAGCAAAATCATCTTCAGAGAAAGTTTTACTTCGGCTTCTCATTAAAGATGGTGGATTAGATTAATCTTTTCCTAGTTTTTCTAAGAGGAATTCAACTACTTCTGGATCAGTAAATCCCAGGATACGTGGCATGATATTTTTATAAAACTTTAAGCAGTTACTATTTAGTTCAGTACTCCTTCTGTAGTATAAAAGAAGCTCTTAGAAATAATTATACCTGGTTTAATACCATATTGGTATAGTAGAAAAAATGAGCTACACAGAGACCTACAAGTTTTTCATGATGCTTAGCAACATCCTTGATGCTAGTGTTATTTCTAAGTGGGATATATATATCATGATGCCACTTCCTAAACCACACCAGGAAAAAGCCAAATTCCTAAATGGAGCTAATTCTCCCAATTACTACATTGTACCTTCAGTGTCTTGTGGGGAAGAGCTTTCTTTGAGCTATACTTGGTATCTCTGAATTGCTGTAAAGGTAGTATGACTGAAAAATACTTTCCATTGTCTTACGAACTTCAGAGTTGCAATTGCTTCTGATTTGCAGGAAAGTATAGGTCAGAGGCTTTCTTTTGGAGGTGAATTTTTGTATTTCAGTGTCCTGCATAATGTTGCTGGTATGGTTTAGTCATTGACACTGCAATACTCAATAAGTGCAGATTGGCCTGTGATTTGTTCCAGAACAGGAGAACATAGTAGCCTGTGACACTTCAGGACTGTCACAGAAGGTCTCAATGTATGACTAGAGATGGCAGGTCCAGTAGCTGGTGGCTGCTAGGCCCTGGTTTCATGCTCACTGAATGTATTTTCTTTCTCTCCCTTTTTTCCTCCATTGTTCACTCTATTTCTAGTAATGAATTTTTACTTATGTTCTTTTTTGTCTCTTAACTCATAGATATTTAAATAACTTCTTTGATTTTTCATTGATGCTTTGTCATAATAAGTTGTTAGGCTTGGAGAAGTTAACCATAATTCCTTATTGAATATTTTTCATTCTATTAGAAGAACATTTAATTGAAACATGAAATCTTCTCAATCTTAGCATGTACTTTATATAATTAGCATCATTCTTAATGGTAAGACACTGAACGCTTTTCCCATAAGATCAGGAACAACGGAGTCTGCACCTGTCACTTCTATTTAGTGTTGTATTGAAGGTAAGGAGAGTATAGCAGTTGGGTAAGAAATGAAATAAAAGGCATTTAGATTGAAAAGAAGAAAAGCTAGCTATTTGCACATATAGCATCATCTTTTGGGGGGTTTTTTTGAGACAGGGTCTCACTTTGTAGTTCAGGCTGGTCTTGAGCTCAACCTCAAACTCACAACCATCTTTCTGCCTCTGCCCCCCAAATGCTGTGTTTACAGGTGTGAACCACCACATTGGACACTGTGGTATGTGGTACTGATTGCTCGTGGGCATGAGTCTCTATGCCCAGTATTGTATGTGGTTACCAGATTGAACCTGGGCCCTTGTGCTTGCAAGACGGTCACCAGAACCAGTGAGCTAAATCCCCAGTGCCAAGCATTATCTTGTATATTGGAAAACCTGTGAAATTTACATAAAAATACTGGATCTAAAAAGTGAATTGTCAGAATCATGAGAAATAGATAAATTTACAGAAATTACTTATATATCTATATACCAGTACTGACTATTTGAAAATGAAATTAGTATAACAATTCCCTTTACTATAGCAGTCCAAAAGGAAAAAACTTTGAAAAATATTTAGCTGAAGTGTGAGATTACATAATGAAAGCTAAAACATTTTTGAAAAAATTAATAAAGATATAAATATATGGAAAATCATCCTCTATTCAAAACTTAGTGTTACTATGATGATAACACTATGAATTGATCCATAGGTCCCATGCAAACTAAATTAAACTCAAATTGGCTTGTTTTTTAAAGGACTTGACAAGCAAACTCTAAAATTGATATGAAACTGGAAGTGATGCAAAATAGCCATTCTAGAAACAGTAGATCAAAGTTGGAAGGACTCATATCTCCATTTCAAAATTGATAAGACAATAGTATTGATGTAAAAAAGATAGATTTACAAATCAGTGGAACATAATTGAGAGCCTCAAAATAAGACTATATTTATCACAAATTGATTTGTGACCAGGACACCAGTGCAAGTGGATGAAGTCTTTTCAGGAAAGGTTGTTCAAACAACTGTAGAAGAATCAAGTTGGACTCCTTCCTCACATTGAACACAAAAAATTAACTTAAAATGGATCATGGATCTAAATGTAAGAACTAAAACTCCTAAAGAAGCAGGTAACTCTTGAATACCAAAAGACAAAGAAAAAAATATCTAAATTGGACTTTATCAAAATTCTAAAATCTTTTATGAAAAGTTTAAAAACTTTTTATAAAGAAATTTAAAAAATAAGCCAGATTGGGAGAGAATATTAGAGTATGTATATAAATTATTTATATAGGAAGGCATTTCTGTTTAGAATAAATACAATAACTCTTTGAACTCAAAAACTAAAAGATAACTCAGTAAAAACTCAATGAAGAATTTGAATAGATATTTACTCCCAAAAGATAGAATGCTTGTAAGCATATGAAAAGTTCTCTTTATCATCCTTGTCATTAGGTAAGTGCAAATTAAAAACATAAGATACTATTTCATGTCTTATAGATGTGTTATAATAAAGGTAAGAGTAACAAGAATTGGTGAGGATGTTTTGAAATTGGAATACTCATACTTTGTTGGTCATATTGTAAAATGGTACAACCATTTTGGGGAATAGCTTGGCAATTCCTCAGAATACTAAAGATAAAGTTCCTATGCCACTCAGAATAAGCAAATTCATAGGGACAGAAAGTAGATTAGCTTTTGCTAAGGATTAGGAGGAGGAAGAAATGAGGTGACTGCTAATGAGTTGGGAAGTTTCTTTTTCTCATACTATCCTAAAATTAAATGATAGTGATAGTTTTACAATTCTGTGTAGGTAATAAAAGTCAATGAGTTAGGTACTTTGATAGGGTTAAATTCATGACTTGTGAATGATGTATCAGCAAAGCTGTTATTTTAAACAACAACAACAAAAAAAAACTATAGTAGATGTAGGAGAGGGTCAGATTCTACCTATCAGTGATTATATTTGGGGAACTGTAGCAAATAGTTTGTGACAGTTGTTTATGGCTTCGTTTTCAGTGAACCAAAGAGTGGCTTTTGGATTGTTCTCAAAATATGGCTTTTAGTACATGCTGGAAATAGACTGGCAAAGATACAGAAAGATGCATAATAGTGTTTTAGGAGATTGCTCTCATTCCTTGGTATTGGAAGGTAAAGAAGCTTTGAGTGGAGACAGAATAAGATCTTTCCATTCTTCTAGTTGGGAGGAGCATTATACTTTGAAAAGAATGTGGGGAACTGCTAAAGCTTGTTCTTCCTCTTTAGAGTGATTTTGAGGGGAATGAGCTGGGGGAGGGGACACTGGCTCATTGGGAATATGGTCAGAGCTGGAGAGGCCTGAGACTTGCTCCCTTTAGAGTGGTCTGGCTGGAGAGGAATGTGGAACACAGTGTTTGGAATAAGGAGTCACAGTATTATTTATGGGTGATAGCAGTAAAGTACATGAAGAATTGGCCATCTGTCTGTAAATCAAAATGTTTAAGGATGGCTGGATGAAGAGCGCACAAACATGAGAGAAGCAACTAGAAGATATTCAGAAAGCTGAGTGGGTGGAGAGGAAAAAGGAAACAGGGTAATGCACATAGTATTGAGAAATATACTTTATTTGAGGGTAGTTTGAGTTGAACTGTGGTGAAAGGAAATTGAAGGGGGTTGAGTGGTATTAGGATGTAGAAAAGTTTTCATAGTATAAACCATAGAGGAAGAGAGGAGAAAACTTCGTGTATTTAGGGACAAATGGTTAGAGAGCCAACAGGTAGCTTAGTGAAGAGAATTAAAAAGTGATGTGGAGATTTGTGATTATAAAGAGCAAATGCATGAACTTGTGGCTGAAGAGAGACGAGAGGGCTGGTTGTCAGGTTGAACTTGAATTAGAGGAGAAACTGAACTTTGTAGGTCACAATATAGAGACAGCTTTTAAAATAGGATAAGGAAAAATTCTGTTTCTGTGCTTATAGGAAACATTTTTCTAGGGCCCACTTAATTTGGCCTTTTCTTTATGCAGGAAAAAAAGGATACAATAAAAATTACTGACTTTTTTTGCAGACAGGATCTCACTTTGTAGTTTAGGCTGGCCCCAAACTCACTGTGCACCCAGGCTAGACTCAAACTCAGCAATTCTCCTGCCTCTGCCTCCCAAGTGCTGAGATTACAGGCGTGATCCACCAAGCCCAGCATTGTGGTATGTGGTTACCAGTGATCAAACTGTGGACCTTTTCCTTTCCAGGCAGATGCCAGACCATTGAGCTAAATCCCAGGCCCACCAATAATTGGCCTTTTCTTTGGTTATTTTTTTGGGACAGGGTCTTGCTTTGTAGTTCAGACTGGCCCTGAACTCAGCCTCAGACTCCACAATCCTCCTGTCTCTGCCTCCTGAGTGTTGAGATTAGGAGGCAGGAACTACCACACCCTGCATTGTGGAATGTGGTAGTGGTAGCTCCTGGTTGGGCATGAGTCACCACAGCTGGCCTTGTTGTATGTGGTTTCTGGAGATCACTCCTGGACCTTGCGCTTGCAAGGCAGGCACCTGAGCAACTGAGCTAAATCTCCAGCCCTCAGTTACTGACCTTTTAATGGAAATTCATCGTAAGCTTATTGAAGATGTTACTTTTTTTATCATGGGGAGATTAGCTTGAAGAATATTCTTGTATCATGTCAGGAAATATGTATGTATTATTTAAAAGGGCCATTGTTCACAAGTCAGGGTTGCAGCAAGTTTTGAATAGGTTACAAATACGGGGAAGTTTTATTTTGGTGGCACGTAATTTATCTATTCAGTTTTTTTTTCCAATCTATTCAAATTTTCACTTAAAAAGCAGTTGTGCAGTTGTTTGTAAGACGTACTACGTAAGGTATCATACCTGAGTGTTGCTTTATGTTCCTAAATTCTCTAAGTCTATCAAAAATATTTAAATATTGGAATTCTTTAAGATGTATATGTGAGTTGTTGTTAATTTGATATTTAAATGCCTGAGTGTTCTAAATATCACTCATTTTCCTGTAGGTTACTAAAATATTTCTTTTTTTAATTGAAATCTTTATTGGTACATTAAATATACACATCGTGATTGCACTCAACAATGAGAATTTGTACCAGTATATGACACTACTCAATTCTCATTTTTTCCCTTAGCCCTACCCACCCTACCACCCCCAACCCCTATATACATAAACTTTGTTTCCTTTCTTTTTTGTTATATTTTCCTTATTTTTCCCCTTCACTAATATATTTCGTAATGTTTGTTTGAAGTAGATAGGATAGGAATTTTAAAATTTCTCTTGGGTAATGTAAAGGTTGTGAACCTTACTTTGTATTATTTACCTTTGTAGTATTTCATTGTTTCTTTCTGTCATGTTTCATTTTATGTTTTGGAGAGTAATAAAAATTGAAAGAAAAAAGTAAAACTAATCATCTCATGACTATTTGTTAAAAATTTTGTTTTCTAAAATACCTTGTATTTTGTTTTATAGGGATTTGTTTTGGCAGTTACTATCACACGTGAAGCGATTGATGAATTTCGACGTTTTCAGCGGGATAAAGAAGTGAATTCACAACTCTATAGCAAGCTTACAGTAAGAGGTTAGCAAGACGTTTTGAATACTACCTAGCATTTGTATAGTGCAATCATCATTTTAGATTTAACATAATAAAAGAAAACATATCCTTGTTTCTGTTCTTGAAAATAACATTATATGATAATATATACTATCCAGTTTTCTTACAATATATAATGCATGGGACTCGGATAGAAAATTTTGTTTGGTTTGGATTTTTTTGCTTTTCTTGGCAGGGACTGAACTCATGCCCTTCTGCTTGCAAGGTAGGCATGGTGCCACTGAATTAAATCCCCAACCCATGGGGTAGATATTTTTTCATTTTCTAGTTATTTGGATGTGTGTATATAATTTCTATATGTGTGAGATATATATGTATATATATGTATGTGTATATATGTATGTATGTATATACATATGCAAATACTAAATTATATGCTTTGTTACAATACTTAGACACATGAACTCAACTTATATATATTCGCATTTTTGTGATATATCATTTTATATAGAATCTATTTAGTATTTTTAACATATTCATAAAGGTCAGATGTCTACATCTTGGTATTAATTATACTTTAATAAAAGACTTGAAATAAATGTTGTGATCTAATAAAATAATAGTTTCATCTACATTGTTGCTTTCTTTGTTCAAAAATTTAATGCTTATTTAGCCCAAATTCTTTTTTTTTTTTTTTTTTTTTTTTTTTGAGACAGGGTCTTGCTTTGTAGTTGAGGCTGGTCCTGAGCTCAGTCTCAAACTCACATCACAGCAATCCTCCTGCCTCTGCCTCCCGAGTGCTGGGATTACAGGCGTGAGCCACCACGCCCAGCACTGTGGTATGTGGTACTGATTGCTGGTGGGCATGAGTCTCCACACCCAGCATAGTATGTGGTTTCCGGGGATCTAACCAGGGTCCTTGCGCTTGCAAGACAGGCGCCAGAACCACTGAGCTAAATCCCCAGCCCTAACCTAAATTCTTAAAGTGCTTGTTTATCTAATTTTCCATAAGAGAAAAAATAAAGCATTATACTAGGAAAAGAGCGGAGGAAGTTATTACAAATGGTCACTGTGACAATAGAGAAGTGACCATGCATCAACATTGAGACAGTTAAACACTAAATTGGAAGGCAAACCAAACCTAAAATACTATTTCACTCTCTATAAAAAACCCAAAGTCTGGGCTGGGGAGTTAGCTCAGTGTTTCCGGTGCCTGTCTTACAAGCTCAAGGGCCCCGGATTCAATTCCCGGTAACCACATACAATCAGCACCACATACCACAGTGCTGGGTGTGGTGGCTCATGTCTATAATCCCAGCACTCGGGAGGCAGAAGCAGGAGGATTGCTGTGATACGAGTTTGAGGCTGAGCTCAGGGCCAGCCTCAACTACAAAGCGAGACCCTGTCTCAAAACAAAAAAAACAACAAAAAAACCCAAAGTCTTTTTTTTTTTAATTAATTGAATTCTTTATTGATACATTTTATATACACATCAGGATCACACTTAACTTTGGGAATTTGTACCAGTATATGACATGAGTTAATTCTTATTTTTACCCATTCTCCTACCCACCCTCCAACCTCACCACCCCATATATACATATGCGCTTTTTTTTAATGTTTTTTCTTTCCCCTCATTACTTACCCCTACCCTTTTCCTTCCGAGTATTACCTATTTTACAATATCATACATACTAGAACTCATTTACATCGTTAGATTCTCATACCAGAGAATAGATATGGTACTTCCACATCAGTGACCTATTTATTTCACTTATGAGTGTGTCCTTAAAGTATGACCATTTGAGTATAAATAACTCAAACTTATCATTCTTTATGGCAGAGTAATACTCCATTTTATTTAAAAAAAAAAAAAAAAACCCACATCTTCTTTATCCAGTCTCCAGTTGATAGGTATTTGGGTTGTTTCCAAGGTTTGACTACCACAAACTGAGCTGCTATGAAAATGGGGTACACATATGTCACTATGATATGATTCTTTTAATTCTTTTGTGTTTGTTCCTAGCTGGGGAATAGCAGGGTCAAATGGAACTTCTAATCCTAGGTTTTTGAGGGTCCTCCACACTAATATCCACAGTGGTTGCACCAGTCTAATTCCCACCAACTGTGGAGAAGGGTTCCTTCCTCCCCATAGCCTCGCCATTAATTTCACTATAGCAGCCATTCTTTGTGGAGTGAGATGAAATTTCAGGGTTCTTTTCATTTGCATCTCTCAAATGACCAGTGATGTTGAGCATTTCTTCGTATGCTTCTTAGCTGCTTTTACTTCTTCCTCTGAAAAGTGACTGTTCATTTCAGGTGCACATTTTTGAATTGAGTCTTTAAATTTAGGGGGGTTGATTTTTTGAGCTCTTTCTATATTCTAGATAGGAGCCCTTTGTCTAAGAAACAGCTAGTAAAGATTTTTTCACATATTGTTGGTTGTCTTTTAGCTCTGCTGGTGGTTTCTTTTGCTGTGCAGAAGAAGCTTTTTAATAGGATCAGATCCCATTTGTTGATTTCTTCTGCTAGTTCTCTTGCTATAGAGGTTTTGTTCATAAAGTCTTTCCCTAAGCCATTGGCTCCAAGAGTTTTTATCTAACCTGTTTTCCAGCAAGTTTAGTGTTTCTATTTTAATGCTTAAATCTAATCCACTTTCATTTTAGTTTAATACACAGTAAGAGATAGGTCTAGCTTTAGTCTTTTGCAGGTTGAAACCCAGTTTTTCCAGAACCATTTGTTAAAAGAGGCTGTCCTTCCTCCATTGAGGATGTTTGGCTCGTTTGTCAAAGATAAGTTGGCTTAGTGTATCTGGAGTTGTTTTGCGTCTTCTAATCTATTCCATTGGTCCTGATGTCTGATACTTTGCCAGTACCATACTGTTTTTTGTCACAGTGGCTTTGTAGTATAGTTTCAAGTTGGGAATTGTAATGGCCCCACCATGTCTTTGTTGCTTAGAATTACTTTGGCTATTCTGGGTCTTTTGTGGGTCCAGATGAATTTTTGGATTGATTTCTCTAATTTAATTAATTAATAATTTAATTTTTGGATTAATTTTCTCTATACTAGATCTTTGAAGTATAGTGTTGAGATTTCAATCAGAATTGCATTGAATCTGTTATACTAGTTGTGAGAATATAGCCATTTTGACAATGTTGGTGAAACCCAAGTCTGTTTAAAAACGAACTTCAGGGTAGGTTTTCTATCTTCTTTGTTTATGTGGCCATGCACAATGAATTATTTTCCTGAAATAATCTTTCAAAACTCTTAAACAGCTTATTAAGTTGTATACTATATATCATAGAATTCATTTGCTTAAAATATTCAGTTCATTGATTCTGTATATTCATAAAGTTGTGCATCTAGCCCCATATCCATTTTTAGAATATTAACATTTGAAAAAGAAACCCTGATTATATGTATGGCTATTCCTGAATTTTCCTTCTTCATTCTCTACCCAAACCCAAGAACCACTGCTTTACTCCGTGTATCTGTGATTTTACCAGCCCTGAGTTAGAACTGGAATTAGAATGTGTGATAGTTTGTTACTGACTTCTTTTATTTGATTCATTTTCAAGGTTTATCCATGTTGTAGCAAGGGTTGGTACTTTTATTTTTTTGCTGACAAATTACAGTCTACTGTATGATATACTCCACTTTAATTGGATAGACAGTTGGTTGTACTCTGTAACTCTTGGGAACCGTACTGTTATAAAATTTGTGTAAAAGCATTTAAATGAACATTGTTTTCATTTCTCTTGGAAGAAAATTTTCATAAATACTGGGAGTATAATTGCTAGAAGATGGCTGTAACATTTTGAAGAACTACTAACCTATTTTCCTGATTGGCTGCCATGCTTCATATTTTCACGAGCAGTGCATGAAGGTTTTATTTTTACTACTTCCTCAAAAACACTTCTTACTGTCTGTGTTTTTTAGTGTACTTGGTACTTTTTAATTATAGAGGATGTACTCTCTTGTGGGATTGATTTGCATTTCCCAAATGGCCCATTATGTTGAATGCCTTTTCATATGTTTATTGGCCATTCCTATATCTTGTTTGGATGATTATGTAGTCAAAGCCTTTACCCACTTTTTAAATGAGCATCTTGTCTGTTATTTGCTGAATTACGAGTTTTTTAGATGTTCTACATTAAATCTTATGTCAGTTTATGATTGTAGATATTTTCTCCTATTCTGTGGGCTGTATTTTCACTTTTTGTTATTAATGCTGCTTATACTTTTGGTACAATATCAATTGGTATCCTAAGTTTACAATGACTTTTATTTGTTTTTCTAGTTTTACAGAGTTAGCCCATACATTTAGGTCTGTGATTAATTTTCCCATAGTACTTTTCATGTGATTTCAAATATGGATCTCCATTTTTTCCCATGTGTATCAGTTTAACCAGTACCATTTGTTTAAAAGACTGCTTCCTTCATTGAATTGAAAAATTGTTAAAAAGCTTTGATGCTGAAGATTTGATCTTTGAATTGTTGAGGGTAAAGAGAAGAAAAGTCTTAGAAAATGTTTTTGGGAAAAAAAAACTTTTAAGTGGTTAAGTTAGATGTAACTTTGCGCTGTCTTTTTAAGTACATGGTAAAGATGCTATCTTCTTTTAAAAATTGTTTTACCAGAGGTATTTGAGCTGAGCAGAGATCTGCTTCTGGTGTATTAATTGTACAGTTAATAAGTAGAGTAATGATGTCAGTATAAAAAGCAGGATAGGCACCTCCATATGTCCATTCATCTGCAGAAATAACAACAAAATAACAAGAAAAGCAAGCAGTCTCAGAGCCAGCTTTTTCAGAACTCTGTGATGTAGACAGATTTACAGTACCTGTGTGATTGCTTAACCTAGGAAAAGGCAGCTCGACTATAATAACAATAAAGGGTAGAAAGCTGTTTGTTTTTTTCTGTTAAAGTTACTCCTGACTCAGTCCCTCTCCAGTAAATCTTGAAGATAGCAGTCAGTGTCTTTGCAGAGCATAACTTACTTAAAAGGATGGTATTTTTCTCTCTAACCAGTCCACTGTGCAAGTCTTTGGTTTATCTAACTTTTTTTTTTTTTTTTTGGTGTTTTGAGATAGAGTTTTGGTGTATAGTTCAGGCTGGCATGAACTCACTATGTAGCCCAGGCTGGGCTCAGACTCATAGCAATCCTCCTGCCTCCGCCTCCCAAGTGCTGGGATTATAGGCATGTGCCACCACACCGAGCTGTTTACTTAATTTTTGTTTACCTAATTTGGGGTTAGTTTAGCACAGGAAAATAGAAAAGCAGCAGCGGGTACTTTTCACCTGAATGCTGGGTTATAGAATACCACAGTAGCTTGGGACAAAAGTTTAGAGTTGACCCCTCTCCCAGAGTATCAAACTTCAGACAGAGGGGCCAGGGAGTTAGCTCAGTGGTTCCGGCACCTGTCTTGCAAGCGAAGGACATGGGTTCGATCCCCAGTATCCACATACCATACTGGGCGTGGATACTCACACCCAGCAGCAACCAGTACCACATACCATAGTGCTGGGCGTGGTGGCTCACGCCTGTAATCCCAGCACTCGGGAGGCAGAGGTAGGAGGACTGCTGTGATGTGAGTTTTGAGGCTGAGCTCAGGGCCAGCCTGAACCACAAAGCGAGACCCTGTCTCAAAAAACCTAAAAAAAAAAAAAAAAAAAAAAAACTTCAGACAGAAAAGCTGGAGCGAAAATATTTTTGAGAAATTTGGGCAATCAGAAGTTCTTGTGTGTTCTGGGGAGTTTTGAGGGCCACATCAGTCTGAGAACTGGAGGAATACTCAGAAAAAACCTGCAAAGTTTTTTTGCCTCTGTTGGATCTCTGCATTCAGTACAAGTAGGAAATAAAAGCTAAAGCACAGCTGTAAATAGCGTCAGCAGTTTGCTACCTCCTGAAAGAGGGCTGGAGTACAGAGTGAATCTTGAACTACTGGGACAGCCCACTCCATTCTTTGTCAGAACAGTGGCTGAATGGAATTTAGTGGAGGAAAGGATAAGAAAGTAGAAGAAACACCACATAAAATTGTGAGAGATTGAGGAAGAATTTAGGGGATATAAAAAAAGTGATATATGCATATCACATAGTGCCACAATGAAACCTACTATTTTGTGTAATTAAATATGCTAATAAAAACTATGAGTTAATGGAAGAGACTTTAGAGACTACACGTGGCAAAGAGTACACATTTTACTTTCTTTGAAAAGTTACTGAACAGACCCAGCTACAGCATATAGAAAGCAATAATACCAACCCAAAAGAGAGAACAAATATCTTAAATGTCAGCTTTTCAAAATTACTGAGTTGTCCAGTTTTCCACAAACCATGAAGCATGCAAAGAAACATTCTCAGATGAATTTAATAGTGACCATTTCTGAGGAATCCCAGACTTTAGATTTGGCAAAGGATTTAAGTCAGCTGTCTTAAATATAACCAGGGAGCTTCAGCTATTTTAACTTATGCTCAAGAAACTAAAAGAAGCCATGAAAAAATCGCTAAAAGATGTTAGAAGAGTGATGTGTGAACAAGTAGGAGATACCAGTAAAGGTAAACAAATTTTATAAAGGAAACAGGTGAATTCTAGTGTGAAAACTATAATAAATGATCAAAATCTCATGGAGATTTCAATAACTGATTTGAGCAGACTGAAGACCTCAAGCCTAGATCAGTTCAAATATCTAGATTGTGTGCTCACTTCGGCAGCACATATGCAAATATCTAGATTGAGGAGCAGAACAAATGAAGAAGAATGAGCAGCTCTTCATAGATCTGTTAAACTATATAAAGTATTCTAACATATATATCATGGGAATCCATGATGGGCAGAAAATAAGGAAGAAATGATAGCTAGACACAAGTGGACATATTCAGAAAGTGCACCGAGTCCCAAGAAGGACAGTTAGAAAAATACTTGTACCAAGACACATAATCAGACTGTTGAAACTTGAAGTCCAAAAGAGCATACTAAAAGCAACAGGAGAAGTGATTAGTCATATACAAGTGCATTCATTAAGATCCAGAGATCGATCATAAAGTTGTTAAGTGAATGAAACTATGTTTTAAAAGTGATGAAAGAAAAAAAAGTTTACTAAGAATCATGTGTATGGTAAAACATTCCCAGATAAACAAAAATAGATGAGCTTTTTATGCATTTAGAAACATTATCAAAAAAGTGAAAAGATGACTTAAGAGAATGGGAGTAAACACTTATACATCATACTTGTTAAGGGTCCAGTATCCAGAATATTTATAAAGTCTTAAACTTCATTAGGAAAACCTAATTTAAAAATGGGCATATGAATTTGAGTAGACGTTTCTACAAAGAAGATGAAGAAATGGCAGGCAAGCACATAAAACCATGCTTAAGTGAGTTCACTAGTTCATAGGGAAGTGTACACCTAAACCACAGTGAGATGTTACCAAAATCACTAGGTTGGTTGTCATTAAAAAATTATAAATCATGTGTTGGACAGGATCTAGAGAAATTGGAATCTTGATAATGTGCTTGTGGAAATGTAAAGTGTTCCAGTAGCTATGAAAAATATTTTTGTATTTACTAGTTCTCACATAGTTAAGTATATTTAAAACAGACACCAGCCACTTTTGTTCATGTCCATCATACCATTGTTCACAATAGGTGGAAGTTGCTAACAGTTTAAATGTTCATGAGTGGGTGAATGAATAGACAAACTGTTAAATTATCCTGATGGAATGTTACTCAGTCATGAAAGTAGTGAAAACTTAATACATGCTACAACATGGATGAAGCTTGAAAACATTATGTGAAAGGAGCTAGACACAAAAATGTCATATACTGTATTTCATTGATGTAAAATTGGCTAAATAGGTAAGTAAATGAAGGCAGCATGCAGATTGGTGGTTGTCATGGCCTGTGGAAAGAAGAGAACAGGAAGTAGTTGCTTCATGGATGTGAGATTTCCTTCTGTGGTGATGAGATGGTTTTGGAACTTAAACGCATTGGTTGTACAGCATTGTGGATGTAGTAAATGTCACTGAATTATTCAGGTTAAAATAGAGTAATTTTTGCAACCTTTGTGAAAATCAGTGTGGAGATTCCTCTAACGAGGATTGGAGGTCCCATTTGACCTTGCTATTTCCCTGCTAGGTATATTCATGAAAGAAAAACATCATATCATAGTGACATATGTATACCCATTTTTATAGCAGCTCAGTTTGTAATAACTATATCTTGGAAATAGCTCCAAATCCCCATCAACTGGAGACTGGATAAAAAAGATACGTTTTTTTTTTAATAAAATGAAGTTTTACTGAGCCATTAAGAGTGATAAATTAGAGGCATTTATAGCTAAATAGATACACCTTGAGCCCATACTCAAAAGTGAAATAAATAGGACACAGATGTGTAAATAGCATATTATTTCTCTAGTGTGAGATATATATGAGGTCCAAAATGTATGATAGGTATTATTAAATTAGAAGGAAATCTTCACAGGGAAGGAATAACTAGGTAGGGGCAGAGGAAAGCAAGAAGTGAAAGAAAAAAAATCTGATGATAAAAAGCAAAAAATAAGAGGTGGGAGGGGCTGAAGGCAGGTCAGGGGAATGGGAAGAAATAAGAATCAAGTTATATTATGTAAAGATGCAAATTCTCAATGAAGAATGTGATCATAATGTATACCTAAAATGTATCAACAAACTCAATTTATTAAAAAATAAAATAAAAATTACTTTTAAGGCACTTCCACCTAAAATGGTATAAAATGTTGAGGAAGATGTATTCCCTGTGCTTTATATATTCCTAAAGTATTTCAATTAAAGAAACTTTAAAAATAGCTTTCAGTAATTTTATTTCAAATATAAATGGAAATCTTTTAAAGAAATCAGTCATTGCATGTGATCTAAGAAGTGAGAGATTTTACATGTGGATGAAGGTAATGGTAGCTACATCTTGACTTTCATGCGTGTCAGTTAGCATCTTTAATACTTAGAGTCAGTATTATCCAACGTAGGTTGGTATCATCTCCAAGTTGCAAAGGAGAAAACTGAGGTCCATGCTAAATAATTTACCTATATCACAGCAAGTGAGTAGATACACTGGTACTTCAGCCTTGGTTATTCTTTCAGTCCAGTGGTCTTCCATGTATTTGTTTAGGGTTGAGTGTAGTTTAATTTTTTTTATTGGTCAAGAATACTTAATTTTTATTTTCTTAGTTTCTAATATTTCACAATATTTTTTAAGGACATTGATGGTGACATCTTCTTGTACTTTGCTGTGGTTTGTTGTATCATCTACAACATTTGAGCTGTTTATATTTGCATTTCTCAAACACATTTTTATAGAAGTAAACTGGAAAAATGTTTTATTTTTTTTATTGCAAAATATTCTGAAGGCACTTTTTTGAAGGAACAATATCCATGTATGTCTTTTTTTTCTCCTAGTATTGGATATTGAACTTGGGCCGTGATCCTGCTAGCCAGGTGTACTGAGCTATACTTTACTCTAAAACATATTTTAAATATCTGAGTTACCCTGAAATGACTTTTGGGTTGGATTTTTTGTTTCCTTTTCTGAGAAGCTACTTGTCGTCTTGTGTAGGAATTAATTGTATGTGTTGTTGTTACTTCACTTCCTTTCTCTTTGTTTATGACTTTGTTTTTAATCACCACCTTCTGTGAGGCAGTGCTAGAGGAAGGTGAGGAGGGGAAAAAGGAGAAGTTCCTACCTGTAAGCAGGTCTTGGCGAACCTCCTTTTGAGGAGGGGTTGGAACTTTGTGGTGATTGTCCCTTTAGGTTTTTGGAATCAGTGGTATATATTTTCCCCCTTTGCTAGGTAGAGGTTTATAAATTATATTACTTGCTTCTAATTGTCCAGTGGGCCCAGATTACAATTCATTACCTCAAATATACACTAACCACCTACTTGTGTAAGGCACTGTGATGGCCTCATCAGATTAAAACATGAATTAGTTCTCAACTTTGCTTTTCAAAGATTCCATGCAGTGTTCTGGGCAAATAGGATAAATGCAGAGCTTTTTTTGTTTGTTTTTGTATTAATTAGCCACCAAATCTCAGCAGGCCTAAGCATGTGTTCCAAACTTAAACCAACAGCTAGTCTGGTACTTCATATTTAGAGTGGAAGTTGTTAATTCTGTGCCATGGTTCCTTCCTACAGCTAGTGATGATTGTTTTCCATTATGTCTTAGTTGTTTTCTAGAATAATTCTGGCATTTTTAACAGGTTTTCAAGTATTCAAACGTGAATGCGAAAAGCTCTGTTGTCTTTGATGGATTTAAGGGACAAGGAGGAGGAGGGAAAGGTCGGGAAGGAAGGAGAAGGAGAAGGAGTGGGGTCGAGGTGAGTGGGGAGAGAAATGTGAGTAATTACTTCCATGCCTCTTATGGTTCAGTCTACTTGGCAAATGAAACTTCATCCACAATATAGTACAGCAAAACAGTCTTCTTTATTCTTTTTTATTTTAGTGTCTTTGATCATGTTCATCAACACCTATGTTATACAGCTTGTTAAAATTTTAGTCTTTTTCCTTTTAACATTTACATTTGTCAATGAAATTTCATTGTCTTTCAGTGAAACTTAGACCATTTTGAGTAGTAATTATCCTTAAAATATAGTCAACAGATCTTTGAATTCCTCTTTAATGTCCCTTACATACTGTACATACATAGTGTATACTTTGAGAAAAATCATAAAATTTCATGGATTTTGTGAGTTGTTACACTTTTTCTCTAGCAAAAAGGACTTCTGTTTGCACTAGTCATGTAATAATACAGCTTTATTTTTCCAGTCATCTGCTCAAGATTTGCTTAGTTGTCCTACTAGAAGTTTCGTAGAAGATATTACTGAAATAATAAGTCTCCATTGCTGCAGACTCATATTCAGTAGCTAATGACTTTGCTTATTGCATTAATATAGTATCTTTTCTTCTTTGCCTTTGTTAGTTTAGATGCAACTTAACAATAGTTAAAAGTCACTTATGTGCCTTTTATATTATATGGTAGCCCCTCAGTATTTGCAGTTTTGCTTTCCATAATTTCAGTACCTCATGGTTAACTGTGGTCCAGAAATATTTAACAAGTCAAGCATGGTGGTATGTTTTTGTAGTTCTAGCTAGTATACTTGCAAAGCTTAATCAGGAAGATCACAAGTTTTAGGCCAGCTTGGTCAATAGAATGAGACTATATCTCATCTCAAAAAATACATACATTTAAGGGACTGGAGATTTAGCTCAGTGGAGCTGTGCCTGCCATGCAAGTGTAAGGTCCTGAGTTTAATCCTTAATTTCTGCCTCCACAATACATTTAATAGAAAATTTAAAGAGTAAACAGTTTATAAATTGTAAATTACATTGTGTTGTAAATAGCATGGTGAAATCTATTGCTGTTCTGTTCTGTGCCTCACTGGATGTCAGTCCTTCCACCATGTCCATCCTGTATATGTTACCTGCCTGTTTAATAACTTAGTAACTGCTGTGGTTATCAGATTCACTGTGATGGTCTTGCAGCACTTACATTACTTAATCATGGTCCCCAAGAGCAAAAGTAGTGAAGGTGCAATTTGAATACTAAAGGAAACCATAAAGTATTTCCTTGAAGTGAAAAGGCTTAAGATTTTGATTTAAGGAAAGGAAAAAACTGTACGAATGCTGAGGTTGCTATGAATGAATCTTCTGTCTATGAAATTATGGAGAGAGCAAAGAAATTCTTGCTAGTATGGCTGTCTTAGTCACTTTCTCACCACTGGGAAACAATGTCTAACTCTTATAACATAAAGCAAGAATGGTTTATTATTGTTTGCAAGTTCAAAGGCAGAAATGGACAGTGGAAACCTGAAGCTTCTGGTGTGCACTAAGGGTCTTGGGCTGTGTTCTGTGCTGATAAGGTGGAATACCGTATAATCAAAGTACCTTTTCTGTTAACATGCTCAGGTTTTCATAATTTATCTTTTATAGTGCTTTTTCCTGAGACATACTTTAGTCATCTTTATTGTCTATGATTTGGTTTGAGATCTGAGGAACATTCAGTTTGCATTATAATATATTCAGGGTTTTTTTATATACTGAGAAGATCGAGTCATCTGAGAACAGTTTCAGTGTAACTTTCTCCTTTCTGATTTGGATGCCTTCTGTTCCTTTCTCTTTCCATAGTTCTCTGCCTAAGACCTTCATGTTTAATAGAAGTGGTGAGAGTAAGCATTCTTATCCTTGTCTTGGTCCAAAGCTTCCAACTTTTCCACACACAGTTGTGAATTTGTCATGTAAGACCTTTATCATTGTTGAGATACATTCCTTCAATACCTAACATGTTGATTTTTTTAATCATGAAGGAATATTTAATTTTATTAAATACTCTGTGCATCAGTTGAAGAGATCACATGGTTTTTGTCTTTCATTTTGTTAATATATCACCTTCACGGATTTAACTGTCCATATTTCTTTCAGTGAGGCCTACTTGATCATGATGGATAATTTTTTTTTTTTTTTTTTTTTTGAGACAGGGTCTCGCTTTGTGGTTCAGGCTGGCCCTGAGCTCAGCCTCAAACTCACATCACAATCCTCCTGCCTCTGCCTCCCGAGTGCTGGGATTACAGGCGTGAGCCACCACGCCCGGCACTGTGGTATGTGGTACTGGTTGCTGCTGGGTGTGGGTCTCCACACCCAGTATT
>PVIR01014365.1:0-40483 GCA_004026965.1 Petromus typicus | reverse complement strand
ATTTTTTTGGGTGCTATTGTGAAAGGGACTGACTCTCCAATTTCTATCTCAGTGGGTCTATTGTTTGTGTATACAAAGGCAATTGATTTTTGAACACTCATCTCATAACCAACTATGTGGCTAAATTTGGCAATTAGATCCAGCAGTTTTTTAATTGAGTCTTTAGATAGAGTATCATGCCATCAGCAAATAATAACAATTTAACTTCTTCTTTTCGTATCTTTATTCCTTTTATTTCTTTCTCTTGCCTAATTGCTATGGCTAATATTTCCAGAACTATATAGAACAGAAGTGGTGAGAGAGGGCATCCTTCCCTTATTCCTGATCTTAATGTGCAAGGTTTCAATTATTGACCATTTAGTATGATGTTGGCTGATGATTTCTCATTTTTCTTTGTTGGCAAGTTTTTAATTACATTTCCAATTTCACAGATATTGGGGTATTTAACATTTCTATATCTTCTTTATTCAGCTTTGGGAGTTCATATGTGTCTAGAAATCGATCCATTTCTTCTACATTTTCCATTTTATTGAAGTATAAATTTTCAAAGTAGGTGTTTATTATCCTATGGAGTTCCTCTGGGTTGGTAGTAATTTCTCCATTCTCATTCCTAATAGCATATATGGGCCTTTTCTTTCTTTTGTTTAATGAGGTTGGCTAAGGATCTATCAATTTTGTTTATCCTCTCAAAGAACCAACTTTTCAATTCATTGATTTTTTGAACCTTTTTCTTGGTTTCTATTGCATTATTTTCTGCCCTGATGCTTATAATTTCTTGCCTATTGCAAGCTTTGGGTTTGTTTTGCTCCTCCCTTTCTAGTTGCTTGAGGTTAGCATGAAGTTGTTTATTTGAGCTTGCTCCATTTTCTAGATGTAGGATTTCACTGCTATGAATTTTCCTCATAGAACTGCTTTCATTGTGTCTCATAAATTTCTGTATATTGTACTGGGGTTATCGTTTAGTTGTAAGAACTGCTTAATTTCTTCTGTGACCCATTGGCTGGTCAGCAGAGTATTGTTCAGTTTCCATGTGTTTGTGAGGATCCTGGGACTTTCTTTGCTATTCAGCTCCAATTTCAGGGTACTATGGTCCGACAGTATACAAGGGATAACTTCAAGCCCTCATATTTGCTTAAACCTGTTCTATGAATGAGCACATGGTCTATTTTGGAGAATGATCCATGAGCAGCTGAGAAGAATGTAAATTCTGACTTTGTGGGGTGAAAGACTCTGTAGGCATCTACTAAGTCCATTTCCTGAAGAGTCTGGTTGAGCTCAAGGATTTCCTTAGTGACTTTTTGTCCAGTCGGTCTGTCTCTTTGTGACAGTGGGGTACTGAGGTCCCCTACTATTATTGTATTGGACTTTATTTGGTTTTTCATGTCCATTAATGTTTGTTTTATATAGTTGGGTGCATTAGAATTTGGAGCATAGATATTTAAGATTGTTATTTCTCTTGGATTTTTCCCTGGACTAAAAGATAGTGTCCATCTTTATCTCTCTTTATCAGCTTTGGCTTGAAGTCGATTTTATCTGCAAATAAAATCACCACTCCGGCTTTCTTGCTGTTTCCTGTCACATGGAGTACTGTTTTCCATCCCTTTACCTTTAGTCCATGGGTTTCTTTCTGAATTAGGTGTGTTTCTCATATGCACCCAATTGTAGGATCCTGCTTTTTGATCCACTCTGCCAGTCTGTATCTCTTAATTGGCGCACTGAGTCCGTTGACATTAATGGTTATGACTGATATAGGTAAATTTAGTGTTGCCATGTTTTCCTATTCTTCGCTCTATTATTCTACTTTTGCCCTTTTCCGATCAGTTTCTTGTTTGGTCCCATGGGTAGACTTGGTTAGATCTCATTGATTTGTAGCTTTCCTCATTTTTTTCCAAGATATTCTTTAAAATGTTTTGGAGCACAGGTTTCATATTTGTGAAGTTTTTCAGGTGTTCTTTGTCATGGAAGTATCTTATTTCCCCATCAATTTTGAAGGATAATTTTTCAGGATACATCAGTCTGGGTTGGAAGTTGTTTTCCTTTAGGGCTTGAAACACTTCACTCCGGGCTCTTCTTGCATTGAGTGTTTGAGTTGAGAAGTCCGCTGTGTTCCTGATAGGTTTCCCTTGGAACATAACTGTTTTCTTTTCTCTGGATGCTTTAAGTATTTCATTCTTTTTTTGGATATCTGGAACTTTTATAATTATATGCCTAGGTGTAGATTTTTTCATGTCACAGGCATGTGGTATTCTGTATGCTTCATATATTTGTATGTCCAATTCTTTTCCTTTTTCTGTGAAGTTTTCTGCCATTATCTCTATGAATAGTTTTTTAATGTCTTTAGCATTGTCTCCTGCATCCTCAATGACTCCAATCAATCTTATGTTATTCTTCTTTGAATCATCTAGGAGCTGTTGGATTGACTTTTCATTAACGCTTGCTCTTTTCCATAGATTATGCCTTTCCAGTTCATTGGTTGAGATCCTGTCTTCCAGGTCTGAAATTCGGTCTTCTGCCATACTCAATCTACTGTGTAAACTTTCACTTTCTTTCTTAATTTCCTGGACTTCTGTTTGTAGGTGTTCAAAAGGTTCCATTGCTTTTGCTATCTTGGATTCCATTAACTCAATGATTTCCTCTTTAGCTTTATTAATCATCGTGTTGACTGTGTCCAATATCTCTGCTTTCATCTCAAAGATCAGTTCTGATTTTCATTTTACTAGATTTGCTTTGGTTACCTTTTCCAAGAACCCTCGAGACCTGCCTTCAAACTTCTCTATTTCCCTTCCCCCTGTGTTACCTTGAGGTGAGGATCTTTGTATCTGAGACTTTGAGTGTTTCCTCATCTATGAGTTTTTGTCATTGCTGTTGTTTTTGGCTTTGTACCTGCCCTGTTTTCTGGTGATGTTAGTTGCAAGTCTCTTTTCTCCTAATATTTAGGAACCTTAGAGTATCAGTGTTTCCTGGATTGTTCTTTACAGTCTGTATTGGGACCTAAAGAAAAACCCCTAATTCTGGCTCACCATATGAGGCACTCAAACAATATGGTCAGAACACCTTCTCCCATCTGCTTAGAGGCAGGAAGGCTCTGGCTCCTGCACTGCTACAATGGTGCTGCCTGAGGTTCCAATAGGCCCACCTGCTCACCAATACTGAGTCCCTGGGCTCGCTTGTGCAGTCTGCCTGGAGGCCGGTAGGCTGCAGGCCCTGTGCAGCTGCAATGGTACTGGCTGACGTTTGAACAGGCCCACCTACTCACCAATACAGAGTCCCTGGATGTGCTTCTGCAGGTGACATGGATAAATTCAGACTCTGGCCTTCCTTGGCTATGATGGTATGGGCTGCCACTTTCCCAGCTCTGCCCTCTGTTATACTCAGTCCTGTGGCACTCTTCCAGCATGGGCCTGGAGGCCAGGAAGCTCCAATCCTGGCGCGGATGCAATGGCAACAAGTCACCATTGTTAATGGTGCTAAGTATTATTAAGAAAGAGACTTGCAATAAGAATTTTACAGGCATCAACCCAGGAATTAAACCAAAGGCATCATCAACAACAACAAAATAGAAATGGGAAAACACCTAAATAAGACCCAAACCCAGAATTCCAGATCTCCAAAGGGAAATTTAGAGACCAATAAGATGGACCAACCTGAAACTCAATCATCTAGACTCTGAACTAGCAATAAAAGATGACCTGGAAAGGCAAAATTAGAAATAATCTCTCAGATAACAACAGAGATACTGACCATAGTGAAACACAGATTAAAAAAAATAGAAGACCTTAGCAACTTGACAGAATCACAACACAGAAAACAAATGAAATTGAATAAATAGATTCAAACAGAAATTTAAGAGATTAAAACTCCAATGAGGATATTGGATAAAACTATTTTTATATTAAAAAAATAAAATGAAGTATGACTCTGCCATAAAAATGATATTTGAGTCATTTATAGTCAAATGGACATACTTTGAGGATGTACTCATATGTGAAATAAATAGGCCACACACGTATCTTTTTTCTGGTATGAGAATATGAAGATGTAAATGAGTTCTAGAATGTATTATAGACATTGTCAAATAGAAAATATTCAAAGGGAAAAGGGTAGGAGTAAGTAATGAGGGGTAAGAAAATATATGATGATAAATAAAAGAAAACATATGAATTCTAAGCAACAGGGACATAGGGGGGGATTATAATCTCAAACCTGAAACAAAAAAGCCACTGTGATTTAAAAAAAAAAAACTGCATGGTACTGGCAAAGTAATAGACTTGAGGATCAATAGAGTAGACTAAAAGATCCAGAAACTACTCCAGATACACTGAGCCACCTCATCTTTGACAAAGGAGCCAAAAATCCTCAATGGAGGAAAGACGGCCTCTTTAACAAATGGTGCTGGAAAAAGTGGGTTTGAACCTGCCAGAGACTAAAATTAGACCTATCTCTTTCACCATGTAGCAACCTAAAATCAAAGTTGATAAGACACCTAAATATTAAACAGACACTCTAAACCTGCTACAAAACAGATTAGGTAAAACTTTTGAAGACATTGGCTTAGGGAAAGACTTCTTGAACAAAATCTCTATAGCACAAGAATTGGCACAAGAAATCAACAAATGGGATCTCATTCTATTAAAAAGCTTCTGCACAGCAAAGGAAACCACCAACAGAGTGAAAAGGCAGCCAACAATATGAGAAAGAATCTTTACCAGCTGTTCCTCAGATGAAGGGTTACTATCTAGAATATATAAAGAATTTAAAAATATCAGCCCACCCAAATTTAAAGACCCAATTCAAACATGGGCATCTGAAATGAACAGATACTTTTTAGAGGAAGAAGTAAGTGCAGCTAAGAAGCATATGAAGAAATGTTCCACATCATTTACCATTCAAGAGATGCAGATGAAAACAACACTGAGTTTTCATCTCACTCCACAAAGAATGGCTGCCATGGCAGAATTAGCCAGCAGCAAATGTTGGCAAGGCTGCAGAGAAAAAGGAACCCTTCTCTACTGTTGGTGGCAATGTAGACTGGTATAATTTCTGTGGAAATCAGTGTAGAGATTCCTCAAAAAGCTAAGATTGGAGGTCCCATTTGACCCATCCATCACTCTGCCAGGTATATATACAAAAGAATTAAAAGTTTCATATCACAGCAACACACAGGCACCCATATTTATAGCAGCTCAGTTTGTGATTGGTAATTCTTGGAAAAACCCAAAGTGTCCATCAAATGGAGACTGGATAAAGACGATGTGGTTCTTTTATAAAATGGAGTATTACTCTGCCATTAAAAATGATAAGATTGAGTCATTCATACTCAAATGGATATATCTTGAGGACATTCTCATAAATGAAATAAATAGGTCACAGATGTGTGAATATCATATCTTTTCTCTGGTATGAGAAAATGAAGATGTAAATGAGTTATGGTATGTATAGTTGATATTGTGAAATAGAAAATATTTAAAAGGGAAGAGAGTGTAGGGGTAAATAGTGAGGAGAACATGAATGTGATAATAATAAAGAAAAAAGGAAACAAAGATCATGTATATAGGAGTTTGGGGGTTGCAGGGTGGGGGAAAGGGGAAAAAATGAAAATCAAGTCATGTCACATTGTTACAAACTCTCAATGTTGAATGTGATGATGATGTGTATTCATAATGTAGCAATAAAGATTTTTTTAAAAAAAAATAAAGCATATGTATATGGAGGGATTGTATGGTGGATAGGGGAACGGGTTAAAAAGAAATTAACTCAGGCTATATACTGGTACAAATTCCCAATGTTGAGTGTGATCATGATGTGTATTTTAAATGTACCATTAAAGAAATAAACTTTTAAAAACTCCAGCGAAAGTTTACACAGCAGAACTAGCAATTGAAAAAAACAGAACCTAGACATAGAAGACAGGAATGCAGTTAGTGACTAGGAAAGGAAAGATTTCTTAAAAATAGTAAGGGATCATGAGAAATCAACCCAGCAGCTGCTAGATGATGCAGAGAAGAATAATGTAACACTGATTAGAGTCAGTAAAGAAATAGAAGGTAGTGCAAAAGACATGAAAAAAATTTTTCATGGATGTAGTGGCAGACAAATTCTCAGGCAGGAGAAAAGACTGTGACATATAGATAAGTGAGGCATTCACAACTCCAACTAACTGTGATCAAAAATTTTTTAAAAAGTCCACATCTGGGCACATAACAGTCAAGATACCAGAAACCCAACAGAAGAATGAAATATTGAAAGCAGTTAGAGAAAAGAAGCAAATCATATACAAAGAACCCATGAGAACTTCAGTAGACTTTTTGAAACAAACCCTCAAGTCAAGGAGAGCCTGGAGTGAAGTATTTCAAGCTCTAAAAAGAAAACAACCTCTAACCTAAAATTGATGTGTCCTGTAAAATTATCTTTCAAAATCTATTGGGAAATAAGATGCTTCCACAACAAAAACACCTGAGTAACTTCATGAATATCAAACCAAGACTCCTAAGAATTCTAAACAATATCTTAGGAGGGTCAAAACTTCACTAGGCTGCTGGATGTGGTTGTTCACACTTGTAATTCCAGCACTCAGGAAGCAGGGCCCGGAGGATTGCTGTGAGTTCAGGGCTCATCTGAGCTACATAGTGAGCTCAGGGCCAGCCTGAACTACAAAGTGAGACTCTATCTCAAAAAAAAAAAAAAAAAAAACAACTTCACTAGGCCTAACACAGTGCAGCCATTAGGCAAGGCAAGAAATTAAACAGGGAACATTTTAGAAATAATAATAATAAAAGAGCCATCAGAAAGAAAATATGACAAAGACAAGTCAGTACATATCAGTTGTTATAACCATCAATGTTAATAGCCTCAATTAATCAATGAAATGAAACAGACTAGCAAAATGGATTAAAAAGCAAGATCCAACAACATGCTCTATTCAAGAAATACAATTCAAAAGAAATCCATAGACTGAAAGGAAAAGGATTGAAAACAATTCTTCATGTGACAGGAAACCACAAAACAGCAGGAGAGGTTGTTATCTGCAGACAAAGTACATTTCAAACCAAAACTAGTTAAGAGAAACAAAGTAAGATACCACATCCTCATACAGGGAACAGTTGAAGAGGAAGAGATGATATTCATAAATATGCATACACCAAATGCTAGTGCACCCAACTAGGTTAAACAAATATTAATGGGCATAGAAAGCCAAATAAACACTAATACAGTAGCACTGGATGACCAACACCCCACTGCCACAAATACTAGAATTGAAGCAAACTTTTTTTTTTTTTTAACTTTTTTGAGACAGAGTCTCACTTTGTAGTTCAGGCTAACCCTGAACTCACTATGTATCCCAAGCAAGCCTTGAACTCAGAGCAATTTTCCTGCTTCTGCCTTCTGAGTGCTGGGATTACAGGCATGAGCCACCACACCTGGCAATGTGGTATGTGGTACTGGAGGTGGAACTCAGGACTTTATGCTTGCCAGACAGACACCTGAACCACTAAGCTAAAGCCCTGGTCTTGAATCAAACTTCTGAACACATGGATTTAATAGATATCTACACAGTACTCCACCCCACAAAATCAGAATAAACATTCTTCTCAACTTCACACGGATCATTCTCCAAAGCAGACTACATGCTAGTTGATAGACCACATTTAAGTAAATGCAAAAGAATTGAAATTATCCCCTGTATACTCTCAAACCATAGTGCCTTAAAATTGAAGATCAATCACAGAAGAAATTTTATGAACTTCACAAACAAACGGAAATTGAGTAACACTCTCCTGAACAATCAATGGGTCACAGAAGAAATTAAGCAGTTTCTACAATGAAATGATAACCTCAATATAACATTCAAGAATCTATGCAACATAATGAAAGCAGTTCTATGAGAGAAATTCAGTGAAAGCACATAGTAGGAAGACAGAGCAACCTCAGATAAATAATCTAATGCTGTACCTCTAAACTACTAAAAACGAAGAGACAAACCCAAAGCTCATAGAAGGGAGAAAATTATAAGGATCATAGCAAAAATTAATGCAGTAGGGCTGAGGAACTAGCTCAGTGGTTTTGGCATGTGCCTTGCAAGTGCAAAGGGCGAGGTTCAAGCCCCTGCAACCACATACAACAATGCCAGGCATGGTGACTCACACCCACTAGCACTACATACCACAGTTCCAGGCATGGTAGCTCATGCTTGTAATCCCAGAACTCAGGAGGCAGAGGCAGGAGGATTGCTGTGAGTTTGAGACTTGCCTGGGCTACATAGTGAGCTCAGGGCCAGCCTGAACTACAAAGTGAGACCCTGTATCAAATAATAATAATAATAATAATAATAATAATAATAATAATAATAATAATGCAATGAAGACGAAGAGAATGAAACAAAAAATTCAGTGAATCAAAGTGTTGGTTCTTTGAAAGAATAATCAAAATCAACAAACCCTTAGCCAACCTTATCAAAAAAAAAAAAAAAGGTGGGGGAGAAAAGGCTCAAATCCATGCAACTAGGAATGAAGAGGGTGAAACCACAAAGAAGTTATAAAAATTCTAAACACCTCAATATCAATCAGAGAAAATTGAAAATGTAATTATAAACCTATCAACAAAGAGAAGTCCTAGTACTGATGGCTTCATGCTGAATTCTACAAGAATTCCAGAAGAATTTTAAAAACTCTTTAATGAAACTGAAATAGATACAAGACTCCAAAATTCATTCCTTGAAGCAACTATTACCGTCATTCCAAAAGCAGAGAAAGACTCAATGAAGAAAGAGAACTATATGTCAATCTCCCTAACGAATACAGATACAAAATCCTCAATAAAATACTGGCAAACAGAATAGATAAGATCATTAAGAAAACCATACACTCTAACCACATTGGATTCATCTCAGGGATGCAAGGATGGTTCAACATACATAAATCAATAAACACAATATATTTTATTAAACAGACTCAAGGACAAAAACCATATGATCATCTCAACAAATGCAGAAAAAGAATTTGACAAAAATCCAACACCCATTCATGATTAAAACCCTATACAAAATTTGAATCGGTCTCTATTCAACCTGATAAAAGCTATTTATGCAAAACCAATAGCTGGCATCATGCTAAACTGTCAAAAAGTGAAAATTTTCACATTACAATCAAGGCATAAGTCAAGGATGTCCACTATCACCATTCCTGCTCATTATAGTTCTGGAAACATTAGTCACACAGAGAAGAAAAAAGAAATAAAGGTAGGAAATGAAGAATTTAAGCTGTCACTATTTGTTCATGACATGACACTCTATATTGAAGGTCCCAAAAACTCAGCCAAATACCACTGGACTTAACTGCAAGATTCAGGACAGTTGCTGGGTACAAAGTCAATACCCAAAAATCAATAGCTTTCCTATACACAAATAACAGACTCACTGAGAGAGAAACTGGGAAAATAATTCCTTTCACAATAACATCCAAATAAAATGAAATATCTAGGAATCAATCTAACAAAGAATGTGAAAGACCTCTATTCTGAAAACTACAGTATACTATAAAAGGAGCTCAAAGAAGATATCAGATAATGGAAAGGCACCCCTTTTTCCTGGGTATAAAGAATCAATATTATCATAATGGCCATACTCCCAAAATTGCTATATAGATTCAATACAATCCTTATTGAAATCCTAACAGTATATTTCACAGAACTAGAGATAGTAATCCAAAAATTCATCTGGAATCAGAAGAGACCTAGAATAGCAAAGGCAATTCCAGTTAACAAAGACATCACAGTCCCCAACTTGGAATTCTACTACAAAGTCATTGTGATAAAACAGTATGGTACTGGCAAAGAAACAGACCCCAAGGTGAATAGAACAGAGTAGAAGATACAGAAATAATTCCAGATGTCCTAAGCTACCCCATATTTGAAAAAGGAGCCAAACACTCTCAATGGAGGAAAAATAGCATCTTTAATAAATGGTGTTCGAAAAACTGGATTTAGACCTGCCAAAGATTAAAGCTAGACCTATGTCTTTCACCACACACTAAACTGAAATCAAAGTGGATTAAAGACCTAAACATTAAAACAGAAACACTAAATCTTCTGAAAGATAGGTTAGGTAGAAATCTGGAGACAGTGGCAAAGGTAAATATTTCATAAACAAAACTTCATAGCATGGAAACTAACAGAAAGAATCAACAACTAGGATCTGATCTCCTTCTTCTTTTAGGGATCAAAATTCTATTCATTCTTCTTCATATTGGGGATCACACTCAAGCTCCTGGTAAGCATGGAACCACTTGAGCTAAATCCCAAGCCCAGGATTTTGTCTTCTCAAAAACCTTCTGCACAGCCAGAGAAACCACCAACAGAGTGAAAAGGCAACCTTCAGTACAGGGGGAAAAAAATTTTACAAAGGTCTACTATCTAGAATATATAAAGAACTGAAAGAAAAATCAGCCTCAGGCCAGAGATGTAGCTCAGTTGTTCTATCACCTGCATGGCCAGTGCAACGTCCTGAGTTTGATTACTGGTTCCACAAAAATAAATAAATAAATAAATAATCAAACCCTGCAAATTTAAGGGCTCAATTCAAAAGTGGTCATCTAATATGAACATTTTTCAAATTAGATGAAAGTAGACCAGCAAAGAAACACGTGAAAAATGTTCAACATAATTGGTCATGCAAGAGATTCAGATGAAAATAACACAGAAATTCTACCTTACTCCAGAAAGAATGAACCTGCTGTCAAGAAATCAACCGTAACAATGCTAGTGGGGCTATGGGGAAAAGGAAACACTTCTCCACTATTGGTAGGAATGTAAACCAATGCAATTATTATAGAAATCGGTGTGGAGATACCTCAAAAAACTAGGATAAAAGATCCCGTTTAATCCTATTTTCCTGCTGGGTATATTCACAAAATAATTAAAAGCATCATGCCACAGCAACATACAGGTACCCATGTTTATAGCAGCTCACTTTGTAATAGCTAAATCTTGGAAATAGTCCAAAGGTCCATCAACTGGAGAATAAAGAAGATGTGGCTTTTTAAAATAAAATGGAGTATTAGCCATAAAAAATGATACATTAGAGACATTTATAACTACATGGCTATACCTTGAGGACATAATCATAACTAAAATAAATAGAACACAGATGTGTAAATACTTTATCATTTCTCTACTCTGAGAAACTGAAGTTGTAAATGAGGTCTAGAATGTAGGATAGGTACTGTGAAATAGGAAAAAATGCTGAGAGGGAAAGAGGAACTAGTGAGGGCAGGGGAAAGCAAAGAAGGGAACAAAACAATTGAGAGTAAAAAGGATAAAACAGAAACAAAGCTTATGTATGTAGAAGGTGGGGTTTGAAGCCCGGGCAGAAGAATGGGAAAAATAAGTATCAAGATACATCATCTACAGGTTCAGATTCTCATGAGAAGTGTGACTACCATGTGTTCCTAAAACATACCAATAAACTCAATTTATTAAAATAAGTAAATTTAAATGTTCAACATATCTTTGGATCACTTCTTGCATTATTAAAATTTGTCCAGCTGTGGCTCTGAGGCCTGACTTTTATCTTAAAGAGTTGATGACAAAAATGAACAAGGTCACAGGCAGAACCTTCTCATAGTCCATTAGAAACTTCTTTGGGGGGCCGGGGAGTTAGCTCAGTGGTTCTGGCGCCTGTCTTGCAAGCGCAAGGGCCCGGGTTCGATTCCCCGGTAACCACATAACAATACTGGGTGTGGAGACCCACACTCAGCAGCAACCAGTACCACATACCACAGTGCCGGGCGTGGTGGCTCACGCCTGTAATCCCAGCACTTGGGAGGCAGAGGCAGGAGGATTGCTGTGATGTGAGTTTGAGGCTGAGCTCAGGGTCAGCCTGAACCACAAAGCGAGACCCTGTCTCAAAAAACCTAAAAAAAAAAAAAAAGAAACTTCTTTGGGCCTATTAGTCACTAATTTTAGAGCAGTCATCCAATTAGCCATAATGATTTAGAATTGGACCCAAATGTCATGACCTCAGAGATAGATCACTAAGTGCACATCCTGTAAGTAGAACATACACAAACAGCAATGTTTCTACAAGCCCAAAAGAGAAATTGTAAGAATTTCAGTGACCTGAAACATTATTCCTTCCTTCCACAGGAGGTGGCACCTAAAACACTCTGTAACACTGTACAGTTAACTATCTCAACAAATCATTTTACTCATGAAAACAGAGTTCAAAAAGGATAGGCCAAAAACATCAGTCTTGATAGTAAGAACATTAGCTCTGAAACCCCAAGTGCCAGGAGCTGAGCAAGGACGCTTTGTCTGACACCCAGATGCTGCCCCAAACCTGTGCTATTCTAAGCCACCTCCACCCTGAGTTCTGACACACCCTCACATCCTCCAAAGCAAGGACAGGATTAGAACACTCTGCTTTCCCATACTTGGCTGTTACCGTGTTCTTTTCTAGGCACTTTTCGCTTTTTACTGGTGTGTCCGTGGAACAACACTGTGTCGTCACCAGAGGAATTATAAACTACAACAACTCTAAACTGTCACTTTCAACTCACTTTTTGTGCTAAACATCCAGTTTATTCATTTATCCTTTCAGTCACTCGAAGGTGTTAAGCAAGAATTTACTATATGTCAAGAATTGGAGATGGTATTTGTTTGGCAGAGCATATACTGAAAGTGGAACAATGTAGAGAATATTCGCATGGCCCCTGAGCAAGGATGGCAGGGAACTCTGTGAAGTGTCCCACACTTTGGACACGTTCTTGGGGTGGCATTATACCATGTGAATACCAGTGCCTTCCTGAATTTTCCATGTAGTCTTTTACACCTGAGAGTGTTTGCCTAGTCTCTTGCTAGGAAATTTTCATTCACCACTCCTTTGTTAGAGTTGAAATCTTAGGTTGATTTTACCAATTTAGTTTTTTCTAATTATGTAAAATAGCTTGACATTGTTATAGTAGTATTGTGGAAAGAACTTTAACCTGTTTTTCACTTTTTTTCCAATGTCATTCCTTCTTTCCTTCCTTTCTCTCTTTCTTTCTCTGTTAATTTGCTTGTATTTGCCATGCTGGGTTATGGAACTCAGGACCTCATACATGCTAGTGAAGTGTTCTTTCTATCACTCAGTGTCATTCTAAATTAAACTGAGTGCCCTAGTTTCTATGCTCAGATGCTACAAAGTCCTAACAGAATATATATCAAGTGGTGTTCTTGTATACAAAACAATGCAAAACCTTCCAGTGATTTGTTGGATGAGGATAAAGTTTCCCTTTCTGAAACTTTTCCTTACAATGCAACTAACAAAGATAAGAGTTTTGAATAACCTGCCTTGAGGGCTGGGAATTTAGCTCAGTGGCACCAAGCATGTCTGTCAAGTACAAGGTTCTCAGCTAATTTCCCAGTACAAGAAAGAAAGAGAGAAAGAGACAAGAAGAAAGAAAGAGAGAGGGAGGGAGGAAGGAAGGAATGAAGGAAGGAAGGAAGGAAGGAAGGAAGGAAGGAAGGAAACTGACTTCAAGTGAAAGACGCTAATTCCACAATGTTTGAGCCAAATAATCAAGTTCCTTTTACTTTTATCTTTCATACCATTCTAGAGGGAAGCAGATATTACTACAAACAGAAAGAGCTCTACATGGAACTAGAATCACTGTGACCTGCTTGCCCAACAGTGTGACCGCTTGAAGAATCAAGAGGACACATGAAGAATTGAGGAGGATCTGTGACTTTTAAAGTCTGTACAGACATACACCCCAATTACATTGCTTCCTTTGTGTGCTTTTCAGGGCAATTGTTCATGAGTTTTGAAGCCCAAGCTTAAGAGCACATGATCTCTAAGGGCCACAGTCTAATCAAGAGCTGCCTCAGCAGTTGCTGAATGGTCCAAAACCCAAGAGGAAGCCTAAATCATTCTCTGCCCTTAGAGTGTATTTCTCCTCCAATGTACAGTTATGATATTTTCTCACAGTTCATATTTTGGATTTAGTTAATTATTGCAGACTGTTTTCAAATTAGTCATATCTTAAGGCTTGAAATATAGCTTTCTATTTTTTCTTTTTTTAAATTTACTTATTTATTATTTTTTTTTGAGACAGGGTCTCGCTTTGTAGTTCAGGCTGGCCCCGAGCTCAGCCTCAAACTCACATCACAGCAATCCTCCTGCCTCTGCCTCCCGAGTGCTGGGATTACAGGCATGAGCCACCACACCTAGCACTGTGGTATGTGGTACTGGTTGCTCCTGGGTGTGAGTCTCCACACCCAGTATTGTATGTGATTACCGAGGGATCAAACCCGGGTCCTTGCACTTGCAAGACAGGCACCGGAACCACTGAGCTAAATCCCTGGCCCGAAATACAGCTTTCTTTATAACCGGAAAAATATGCTGTCACAGGAAAATATTACACAGAAAAATTATCATCTGACCCTTGAAGTCCTACAGATGTCTTGTACATATCAGGGTTTAAATATTTGAATACAGTTGAATAGCATTACTGCTTCAGAAGCATTTAATAAATGAAAAAGAGACACATAATAATTTGTGGGTTTTTTGCCAAGGCAAAGTTAGTAACAAAATCATTTTTCAACATTTTCACTATCTACTGTTTTTGTGTCATGTCTGCTTTTTATTCTTTACTGTCCTCTTTTTTTATCAAATATACTTTGTGAATCATTTTGAAAACCATAAGGAACTGGTACCTCCAGACACAATCCCTGAAAAGCTTTTGTTTCTGCCAGACAACTCCAACCACTAATTGTACAACACTTTGTGGAGAGAGGATACAGAATCTCCCCATATAGTTAAGTCTGGCCTTGAATTCATTATATAGTGAATCCTTCTGCTTCAGCCTCCTGAGTACTGAGGTAATAGGTATGTGACACCATGCCTAGCCCTTCTGACATTCTACTGACACCCTTATTCCTTGAGCCCAGAGTTCTCTGTACCTGTAGACTCCCATAAAATCCAGCTCTTGGATGCCTTCCTTTCCACAAAGGCTTCCCATCAGCCCAGCCAGCAGTGATCTTTCTGCTGTCTGGATTCCTTCAACTGAATTGCTTGTACTACTTATAGACATCTAGCAGATACACTTGATCTGGGGAATGATGGCTACATTTGTGTTCATTTGGGAAAGATAGCTGTTGTCTTGCTTGTCTCCTGAAACAGAGTTTGCAAGTGGAAGCAAAATTTTTCCAATTGAAGCAAAATTTTGTCAAACACTTTTTTTTTAATGAACTGAATTGTTCACAAATAGAAGCATTCATGAGCTGAGATATTAGCGTATATTGAATAATATACAGACAAGATATTCAGTGTTATGTGGTTTATGTTCTCACTCCATTAATAGTATGCACTTATGAATAGGAAATTCTTGATTTCAATTTGTCCAAATTAACATTTAAAACTGTTACATTTTGTTTCCATTTAAGAAAGCTTTGTACCTAAGCATGGTGGTGAATGTCAGTAATCGTAGCACTCTGAAGGCTGAAACAGGAGGATTATGAGATTAAGGTCAGCCTGGCTACATAGCAAGACAAACATAAACAAAAACCAAAGTTTATGTACCTGATAAAATAATTATAAAAGCTTTTGTTTGACTTTCGCCTCTAGGCCTACAATCCAACTGGAATTTATTCATGTAATATACATATAAAAATCATTTTTCCCAAGTGGCTATCTGAAGGAGAGGTCCATGTTTGGCTTAGTTAGGTATGCCACACATACATTCAACAGCACATTATGGGACACTGAGAGGCATGAGAACATCTGCCTCCATGTGTAGAAATCAGACTTATATGCTAAGTGAAACTTATCCCTTACCTGCTCAATGTCATGACTCTGTGGCCCTTGGACAAAAAGAATAGTTCCAAGAAAACAGGCCCTATGCAGAGGCAAATCACCAGACCAATTGTATGATTCAGTGTTAACACACCAATCAGTAAGGGCCAACTCTGTAGCATGCCTCTCTCCCCGCCCCTATACCACAGCTATATAAAGCCAGTCCTTGCAATAATAAAGCGGAAGTGTTCCTTGAAGCCTTCTCTGGAGTCTACATGGTGACTCTGTGACCTCACTCTCTCAGCCTCGAGCTGAAACCCGTTTCTTCAACAACTTTGACACTGACAACAGCTATGCAAATAGCCAAAACTTTAATTAGAAAGAACATTTTTTCTATGCTATATATTAGCCTCATCTTTGTGAAATATCAGGTAAATGTAAAGATATGGGACTTCCTGTGTTATTCCATTGGCATTTCAATCTATACATATACAAGCTTCAATCTGTTTTAATTTTAATAATTTATGATATATCCTGACATTTGAAAATGTAGGTCATCTTTTTCTATTAATGATGTCCTTGACTACTTTTTTACCTTTTGCATATTTTTATAAATCTTAGAATCAGCTTATTGATTTCCACACTGAAATTTTAACTTGAATTATTTTATTTTAAATTAATTTGGGAAGAATTTGTACCTGAAAATATTAAATTTTCTAATCTTTGAGAAAGAAAAAACTATATCTAGACTTTTTAAATGTCTCATGAAAAAGTTTTATGATTTTCATTTTAGAGCTTTTAACCATCCATCATTTAATACATTTCTACATTTGAAGGGTTTATTACTAATGTAAATTATAGGAGTTTTTTACATTTATGATTTCTTTGCTGCTTGTGTATAAAAATACAATTAACTTTATACATCAGCCTGAAAGTCAATGATCTGGATAAATTCACTTATTAATTCTATTAGTTTGTCATTCGTATTCTTCCTCCCTCTTTTCTTCCTGTACTCCATACGTAGTCCTGTCATCTATGAATAGGGACTATTCTAATTCAGGCTTTTCCAAACTTTGTGCTTTGTTTTTATATTTTCTTATTGCTGCCATTAAGATTTCTGCTGTTGTTTTAATAGAAATAGTGATAAGAGATATACAAATCATACTCTACTTTCAGAAACAATGCTTTTAATAAACCACTGCTAACCTGGCTGTCTTACTTCGATGATTTTTTTCTTTTTTGAAACAGGATCTTACTTTGCAGTCCAAGCTGCCCCTGAGCTCAGCTTCAAAGTCACTTCACAGTAATCTTCCTGTCTCTTGCCTCCTGAGTGCTGGAATTATAGGCATGAGCCACCACACCTAGCATTGCAGTATGTGGTAATGATTGCTGCTGGGTATGAGTCTCCATGTTCAGTATTGTTGTATGTGGTTACTGAGGATTGAACCCAGGCCCTTGAGCTTGCAAGACAGGCAAGCTAAACCACTGAGCTAAATCCCTGACCCTGTTAGTTTTTATTATGAATCATGTCTTATCAAAATTTTCTGTAGTTATTAAGATAAAGTAATCACTTCTACTTTTAGTTCTGACAACATAGCTTATACTCAGTTATTGTGGTAAAGTAACTGTGAATAACTGCAGAAAGAACAAATTTTACTGCTAGAATTTCAGGCCATAAATAATCATAAAAACAATAAATGAGAATCATTATTAGTAATTAATTACATCACCTTTTTTCATAATCCTCAGGGATTGGTACTAACACACCTGTTAGGCAGTGCATCGCACAGGGAAGTGAGTGGTTTTCTGTCAGGAGTAAACTTGACATAGATTATAGCACAGCAATTAATTTTTGCAGTACTAAGGATTGAACTCAGTGTAAGCACAAAGTAGGCACAGTACCACTGAGCTAAACCCCAGCCCAGAAATTGTTAATCTAAAGAAAGGATTTGTCAACCAAGATGAAAATGCAGCAAACGAATAGAACGATACTGCTGGGAATGAACACAGGTGTGATCAGAAGGATCACTGAGGCCTGCTGATTTCAGTAGTGCTCAAGAGAGTTAGGTTAAGCAGGGAAACTTAGCTGAGATAACTTGGCATAAAACGAGAACTGTGGTTGTCACAAAAAGAATGCATGTGTCCGAGTGGAAATTACATCTGAAAAATACTTCACATTCAGCAAAAGCTCACAGACATTTCACAGCATGGGGAGAACAAAAGATAAAATACTGGAAGTTGATCTTAGACAATTCACCAAAGTTAGGAAAGATACTGCCCCCATATTGCAAATTATACAGCAGGAAGAAAGCAAGTAATGTTCAAACTCCTCTTGATAGGTTTGTTACTATGAAGAAAAGAAAATTTTAACTCTCAGTGTTGTTAACATTTGAAATTACTCCAATTAAAATGTTAGTTTTCCTATTTTTTCATTTCTTCATAAAGTTACAACTGACAGTAAGAATGTTTAATGATTTGACAAAATTTTTAAGGTTTCCATAACAATCATAATTTCTCCCCATTGATTATTAAAATCACAAGTAAACTGTTATTTCAGCTTGCATAGTAATTTTCAAAGACCTGCACCAACAAGCAAATCAAGAAGCCCCTATATGATTACTTCAACATATGACGAGTGTAAAGGTTTGAGATAATTACACCCTCCTTTCACATTGAGTCATTGAGATGGGGTATGTATTTTATACTTACAGCTCAATGCCACTCAGCCTCCCCTTGAATGCTCTGTAACTGCTGGGCAAGTGGATGTGAGGTTTGGAAGCACAACCCTGAATTTTCTTTCTTTCAAACTAGAGTTGAAAAGAGTTAGTGAAGATACAAGTAACTGACAAATGACTGTCTGGAAACTCTCCTGTCCAAACAAATCCAAGTTTGATATGGGAAACAATACAGAAATACATTTTCTCCCTTGTGGAGGAGGACGCTGAATTACTTCAGCTCCCTCTGGAAGAAAAGCAAGAATGGGAACCTTGAATTGTTCTTACAAACTCTTTGGAAAATAGCCTTCTTGGAACCTCAGGAAAGAGAAGACAGAACTAGTCAGGCTTCACATGAGAATCCTGGCTGCTGAGGGGTGAAGTGAGGCAGCTTGGCTCATCTCACTGGGAGAGCTCTGTAGAGCTTTTGGGTTAATACATTACCTGTGAAACATCACCTAGGTTTGGAGGGCTGCTCAGCAGTGAATAATCTGCTTAGAGTTTTGAAAATACTCTTGCAAGTTAGAAAGTCTGCGATTATTTATGTCATTTCCTCCTCAGCCTCCTGCTCTGGGTGTTCCCGGTGGCCTAATAGGTACGGCAACCACACCTGCTCAGCTGCCAGCATGCAGGCATCCTTCTTCCCAACGGCCCCCACAGGACTGCCCTGCCTATTGTCCTAATGCCTTCAATTTTTCTTGGGTGAGCAAGACATAACATTACATTTTTATCTCAGCTCTGCCTGACAACGGTCTGTAAATATTTGTGTGCAGTTAAAATGTGAATGTGATGTGTGCGCATGGAATTGTATCCACATGCACACATGCTCATATTGTTACATTTTTTCTATCAAACTCCCCATCTGGGAAAGAGTGTAGAGATGCAATTAAAAGTACACCCTTTGGAAGCAGACAACACTGACCTCAAATTTCAAAAAGGTCTCTTCCTAGCTATCAAGTATGTGTAGCTTCATTTTTTGCCTCAGTTTCTTCATCTGCAAAGTGGGAATATCACAAACTACTCAGAGTTTGGACGGAATTAAGTGATGTAATGCATAGAACACTTCATCAATGTCTGCCTCACTATAAATATTAAAATAATAGCCATTATTCATTATTATTATTTTAATATTATGTTATTATTGCTATTACAAGTTATGCTTGAGAAGATCCTTTTGATGAGTCTCCTTTTTTTTTTTTTAAGGTTTTTTTTTGAGACAGGGTCTCACTGTGTAGTTCAGGCTGACCCTGAGCTCCAACTCACATCACAGCAATCCTCCTGCCTCTGCCTCCTGAGTGCTGGGATTACAGGCATGAGCCACCACACCTGGCACTGTGGTATGTGGTACTGATTGCTGCTGGGCATGAGTCTCCACACCCAGCATTGTATGTGGTTAACCGGAGATCGAACCTGGGTCCTTGCACTGCAAGACAGGTGGCAGAATCACTGAGCTACATCCCCGGCCCGATGAGTCTCCTCTTAACAGTGTAACACAAAACCAAGGGGAAAAAATACTACCTTCAAAAGTGGCAGTCGTAAAAGTTTCCTTGGACAAAGGAGATTTTAGCAGAAGCCCATGCACAACAGCCTACAAGACTTCTTAAAAATCCTCTTCACAAATATATTTTCCAACAGCTTCTTTCAACCCAAACTTCTTCTGCTTCCCCTCAAAGCCCCAGCATCTTCTTCACGCTGCTGCTTTCTCTGAATCCTGCCTCCCACTTATTTGCATTTCATTTATTCTTTGGCTCATTGGCGCCTTCATATGTGAAATCTTAACTGTTTACGTAGAAAGATAAGACAAAATGTACTGTCTTTTTACCATCTCTGTCCCTAGTTACCCAGACCCTCAAGTAGAACCACTGTTACCAGAATATGTACGCATAGATACCAAATATGAATACACACACACAAACACACACACACACACACACACACACACACACACACACACAACTGTTTACACCACTGCACCTTGCTTTGTACTGCACCACTACCTAAAAAGCTCTTATTCTCCTTAAGGGGTGAATTGTTTGCCATTGCATTGATGAGCCACAATTTATTTCTCTATTTCCATAAACAAGACATGTCTGAAAGTACACTTTACCTTACTTTGAATACATTTTTCTCATTATTCTTGCCACTGAAGAAGTCCTAGCAGTCAGTTTTCCTAAGAGTCTCTAGCTGCACTGCACTCATCTACCTCCACGTCTAAAATAGCTTCCAGACATTTATTCTTTGTGGTTGTTTTGACTTTTCAGAAGAGTCAGAAGTTTCAGGGTGCTGGATATAGTGAATAAGGCTGCTGAGGACACAATGTAATGACTCACGAGCCTGTCTTTCTATTGAATGGAATACAACAGCAACAGCAGTCACTGTATTTTTTCTATCATACCTCACAAAGACCCAAAAGAGGACTTCCATGTATATGTTGATCACACTTCATATGTAGTTGGCAGTGTCATCCTCATTCTACAGGGAAGAAACCCAAAGGCTAGAGAGGTTAAGGAACTCCCTTGAGTCAAGCACAAGGGCACAAACCTACAATCCTAGAACTCAGAGGATCACAAGTTTGAGCCCAACCTTGACAACTCAGTGACTTGGAGAGACCTTGCCTCAAAATAAAAAATAAAAGGGGAGCTGAGGATGTGGCTACATGTGAAGGCCTGGGGTTCAATTAGAAAAAAAAAGGGAAAGGAAGAAGGGAAGAAAGGAAGGAAGGAAAGAGACTGGGGGGACAGCCCTTTCTCAAGTCACACAGTCAACTGCAGAGGTATGGCACAGTCTGCCTTCCTTTCAAGTTTTTGCTCTTGGCTGAGCCACTACATAATATTCAATAATCTCAAGAAGCCCACAGAGAGCCTTACAGTGCCAGAAGGGTGAACAGTCTCTGGGGCCCTTACTTTTCAAAGAATAAGCTAGCCAGGTACTTTGTCACAGACAGTGACAGCAGACATAAAACCTGGGGATTGATGGGCAAGTCTTGGATCACTGTGGCCCAGGCACAAGCACAAACCTGCTCTTGGTTATATCTGTTCCTCGTGTCCCCAGGTTGCACAAGCGGGCCTAGATGAGTGACTGTACCCAGGGTGAGCTGCCTTTCAAAAAGCAGCACTGAATTTGGAAGACTTACCATTTTCTACCTCTTGGTCTGTGAGAGAAGTTACCTTGCCCCTCCAGTGGTCTTCATACAAACATAATCCTGAGAAGTATATAAAGAAAATAGCAGTGAAGGACTTGAATTCCTGCCATATTCTGCAAGAATGTGCTGCACCTGTAGAAGACTGCTTCTCCAACATATAGTCAAGGCTCTTTGATCTTCAAATTATAGAGATTCAACTTGAACTTGTTTAAACAAAATAAGGAAGGATGAAGAAATTTTTTGTTAACTCACAAAACTCTCCTTTCTCTCTGTCTCTCTCCCTCTCTCTCTCCACACTTTTTCTGTATGAGGCCTCCATTCCTTTCACTTGTTGTAATCACAAGTTGATTGCCTATAATACCACCCAGATAAAGTAGAAAGCCTTTCCAAGCTTTCTAATAGTGACCTTGGAACTACATTTCAGCAGCCATGTTTTTTTGTTTGTTTTTCTTTTTTACATTAGAGAGAATATCAAACTCATGACCTTGTACTTGCAAGGCAGGCATCGGCACCACTGAGTTAAATCCTAGGCCCTCCAAAGCCATGTTTGCCTACCCTACCTCTATCTAAACTAATGACTGGTGCAAGGGATACAATACTCTGACTGTCCCTACCTGGTGACAACCCCTCCCAGAGCCAGGAATGGAACCAGTTCAATGATGTGGACTGAAAATGAGATTTTGCTTCTCAGAAATTCATTACTGTCAACAGAAAACAAGGCAGCAAATGCTCAGTAGACAAACTAGTTATTTTTGTGCCCAGGGATAGATCACTTCTAGAACATTCATACAATAAACAGAAAGCTAGTTGGGCTGACAAGATGAAATGTGTGTTATTCTGGTAAGAATAGCAAAGCCCCACAGATCTCAGTGGTACTTCCGCAGGTGACGGGACTGCCTGCCAGTGCCCACTGTGACTCCTGGCAGCTAGGGCAGTTATCAGTGGGTGGTAGCAGCTCAACTGCACCCTATTTCAGTGTAGATGGGGATGTGACAATACAGAAAGGAGAGAGAAAAAGGAATGGTGAATCTGTTCCAAACTAATTGGTTTATAATTGATTTTAATACCTTCCTTCAATCTGATGCATCTTTTCTTCTGAACTTGCCTAAAAGTAAGGACCAGGAGTGTTTTCATATAATCATAACCACAGGAAAGGTCTATTTGCAGAAATTTACCGACCCATGTTGCTATTGTTCAGATTCTGAATTGTGGGTAAGAAATGGGGTATATCCTCACAGTGGCTTAGTGATTGTGGGCTAACAGTGGCAGAAAGAAGAAAGTTGCCACTTTCTTACCATTTCTCATTCAGGTACCTCCATCACTGTCACTCTGCCATTTTCAATAAGGTGTCCTGAATTTTGTGGTAACTGTAGCAATTGCAGATGAAAGTCACTGCTTCTCAGAGCTCCCTACCCCATAGAAAGGTAAGGACAAAGGATGTCACGGCACAGTCTCTGGCAGCAGAGACATCAAGGGTTTCTGCACAGAGGCTGGGCCAGAGCACATGTAAGTATTAGAGAAGGGCGGATAGAGGTATATATCAAGTTACTTTCAGGGGAACATTCCTATTCTCCCATCTCCATTGTAGAATGCTGTTTCTCTAACTTCAACCAACTGCTAAGTAAAAGATAACAATATGATCATTTCAAGAAAGTGAACAAACTTGTTTAAAAGAATGTGCTGTTTAAAGTGAGCCCATCCCACATCTCTCAGGCACTATTACCCATTCCACATCCCAAGTCTCTTCCTGTCACATGATGGCATTTAATTACCTAGATGAAATACTGGACACATGCAGCTTAAAGGAGAGAAGATCTGCCCTGGCTCCTGCTCGCAGAGGTTTCAGTGTGTGGCCTGCAGACTCAAAGGAGGAAACATAATGATGGGAGGATAGAACACAACCTGTATTCTCTATTGACCAAGACCGTTTGGTCTCAACTACTGTTGAGCATCCAACCTGCCTACAGCAGATTGATCCTGACCCTGGGTGTGCCACCCTTCCTCAGGACTCAGCTGATTACAAAGACGACCTCTGCTATGGAAGGCAGAATATTTTGTTCTTGGCTAGTTGATCTGTGTACGGATTTGCCTTCCCTGCCAGCGAAGTTTCTCCCAACACTACCATGTGCAGACTTAGAAAATGTCTATTATACTATTTTGCCTAGATTCAGGAAAGTCAAAGGCGCGGAGAATCATCCTCAATGCTGCAATCAAATGTCATCCAGGGCCAAAGTCATCTCAAAGTTCAATATATGTAGGTGCTATGTTCTCCTATATGACCATTGACACGAATCAGGTTCCCACTGGCTATTGACCAGAGACACCATTTCTGTGGCTATGGATCTACTCACTGAATAGCTTTCAATATGGCAACCAGCTTATCTCAGAATGAACCAGAAGACTATGGGAGAAAGTGAGAAAGAAGGAAGCACAGTCTAACTGTAGCCTGGTACCAGAGTGGGCATTCTGACCCAGTGTTATGTTCTGTTTCTGTAACACATATGCAGAGAATTCATGAGGCTATAAATAGCAGCAGGTGGGGCTTCTGGGACCTTCTCCAAAGCTAACTACTTCCCTGTCACACTGCTGCAAACTGTCCTTAATAGAGGGCCAGATAAACAGTAAGCTCCATAAATGTGACTTTAATTAACTTGATCTGAAGATCACAGCATGTACAGTGAACATACACAAGGAATAAATAAAGAGCACTGCGGTAGTGCTATTGAATGTGCTCCCCAAGGTCCATGTTTGTAAACTTAATATCCAGTGCAACAGAGGTAGGACCTTTGAGAAGGTATAATATCATGAAGGTTTTCCATTCATGAATGGACCAACACCTCTCCCTTTCTCTCCTTCCTCTCTCTCTCTCTCTCTCTCTCTGTCTCTCTCTGTCTCTCTCTCTGTCTGTCTGTCTCTCTGTCTCTCTGTCTCTCTGTCTCTCTCTGTGTCTCTCTCTCTCTTTCTCTCTCTCTCTCCCTCTCCCTCCCTCCCTTCCTCCCTCCATCCCTCTCTCTCTGTCTCTGTCTCTCTCTCCCAGACTTAAACTCAGGTCATTATTAGAGCCATCCCAATCTTAAACCCAGATGATTATTAGGGAAACATCTGCATTTCAATGAGGGAAGGGAGTGACTCAGCTCCTTTCTTTCTAACTGTACTAAAAGCATCCTAGTATATGATTTCCTTCTCCTATCCTGCTAGGGATATACACAAAAGAATTAAAAGATTCATACCATAGCAACATATGAGCACCCATATTTATCAACCCAAATGCTCATCAGATGGAAACTGAATAAAGAAGATGTAGGGGTTTTTTTTAATATATATAAAATGGAGTATTATTCTGAAATAAAGAATGATACATTTGAGTCCTTTATATTCAAATAGACGTACCTTGAGAACACACTCATAAGTGAAATAAATAGGACACAGATGTGTAAATACCACATCTTTCTCTGGTATGAGAAACTGAAGGTGTAAATGACTCCTAAAACATATGCTAGATATTGTGAAATAGAAAATATTCAAAAGGCAAACAGGGATAGGGGTAAGCAAAGAAGGGAAAGAAAAAATTTGATGGTTAAAACAAGAGAAAACAAAGCTTACATATATAAGGCTGGGGGGTTGTAGGGTAGACAAGGGAATGGAAAAAAATGAGAGTTAAGCCATGTCATGTACTGATACAAATTCTCCATGTCAATTATGATCATGATATACATATAAAAGATACGAATAGGAGCTCAGTGGTTCTAGCATCTGCCTGGCAAGTGCAAGGTCCAGAATTCAATTTCAGGGACCATATACCACAATGCCAGGTGTGGGGCTCATGCTTGTAATCCAGCACTCAGTAACATATACCATAGTGCCAGGTATAGTGACTCACATCTGTAATCCCAGCACTCAAGAGGCACAGGCAGGAGGATTGCTGTGAGTTCAATGCTAGCCTGGGCTACATAGTGAGTTTAGGGCCAGCCTGAATTACAAAGCAAGCCTCTGCCTCAAAACTCTAAAAAAAAAAAAAAAAAAAAAAAAAAAAAAAAAAAAAAAAAAAAAAAAAAAAAAAAAAAAAAAAAGGTAACAATAAAAAGAAAATGAATTTATCAAAAGGACTAGGTGGATTGTGGGTTAATAGACAACTTAATTTATTTCACAAGTCCCGGTCTTTGTCAAGCCTTCCTCTTTTGTCACAAAAGCATTTGATTTGGAAAGGTGGGTACTGTACATAAGGGGTTTTTAAACAGACCAAAGTTTCCCAAAATGAGAGCAAATGATATTTTTTTCAAATAATACTGATACAAGGAAAGTAAACTTCCTATCCTGCAAGATGTCAGATACACTGAGTTTGTGTTGCCTGAAATCAAAAAATATATTCTGAGGGATAATGGAAGATTAAAGAAATTTATTGAAAGAGACAGCCCTTGAGAGATAAGAAGAGAACCAATTGTTTCCAATGAGCCTACTTCTCTGAGAAAGTTTTACAGAGCAAAGTCGCAAGGATTGTGTACAATGTGCATCAAATTATCAACAAATAGTAAGATTACAATTACAGCTACTTAGCTAATATTGATCCAGGAGTAGCCAGAGCATGTGGATGATATTATTAACATTGGTCAATCATCTATAGAACTCGTCTTGTCTTTAGTCTGAGTCTTAGTAGTCATAGTCTTAGTAAGTGGGAGAGGATAGCCTACCTTTAATGAGATGATAGTTTATTTATATGAGAAATCTCAAAATGGAGGGACCAATAATCTCAAGCTTCTTAGGTGAAATATGTAAATGTGCCACTGTGACTTTAATTTTCTTCAGCTGTGCCCCTAGCCACTCTCTAATGTGTTCTCATCTTCTGTACTGATTCCCTCAAGAGCCTAGCCCTGTCTAACTTCCTATACTATTTCTGCCTAATATCAAATTGTGGCTGAAAATAATACAATATTTAACATTTTTCCACATCGTGTCTATCTTTCAAATTTATATAAGTGTCATTATGAATAAATAAAATCCAAACTCCTAAAAAACATCCTCAAATTCATAAATTTTTGTCCTTATGTACTTAAACAGTAAAGGGATATTTGCATCACAAAGGTAAATTTTTTACCCTTTCAAAAGTCAGCAATAGTATTTCACGTTATAAGATGCTCAAAAATGTTAGCAATCATTAATGCAAGCTACCTTGTTGCTGAAAAGATAGAATATCTTGAAAGCCAAAAGATTAAAACTAATCCCACAATATCACACAAACTAATCTGCAGATCAATGCAATTGTTGTCAAAAACCCTACATGCCTCATTTTTTCCACCAGAAATTGATAGGCTTATCTTAAAATTTATTTGGAAGTGAGGATCCAAATATAGCTGAATCTTAAAAATAAAAAACAAATTTGGAGGATTCCTCCTTTCTGATCTCAATACCTACTATAAAGTGAATGGTACTAACATGGAAAAAAACATATACATTAATGGAATAAAACAGGTAATCCAGAAATAAGCCCTAACATTGTATTTGCTTTCAACAAGGGTGTGAATAATGGAGAAAATGTACATCTTTTTCAAAGAATGATATTGGAAAAATGGATGTCCACATGCAAAAATAAAAAGGAAGCTGGACCCCTACCTCACACCACATACAAGAAAATAGTTGATGGATCTAAATGTAAAAGCTAAAACTATAAGACTCTTAGGAGACATAGTAGTAAATCATTGTGGCCTTGAATTAATCACTGGTTTCTTAGATATAACAGCAAAAGCACAAGCTACAAAAAAAAAAAAAATAGTTGAAAAGATTGAGCTAAATTACAATGCCTAACTACCCATAATCAATCTGGTCCTTTAAAAAAAAGGACATCAAAATTCGATACTTTCATTTCCAAAAACATTATCAAAAAATAAATAAAAACAGTCACAGAAAGACATATTTACAAGTTTGCAAGTCATATATCTGATAAGGATACTACAATCTAGGATATATAAAGAATGGTTACAGCCTAGCAATAAAAAGGCAAACAACCTAATCTTAATGTGAGCAAAGGATTTGACAGACATTTCCCCAAGAAGATATGTAAATGGCCAATAAAGGCAAAAAAAGTCAACATCATTAGCCATTAGAGAAATGTACATTGGAAACAGAGGAACAACTTTATACCCACTAGAATGCCTATAATCAAAAAGACAAACATAACAAGAGTTAACAAGGGTGTGTTAAGATTGGAATCTTCATACTTCCTGGTAAGATTGTAAAAACAATCAGGCTGGTATAGAAAACAGTTCGCCTTTTCAAAACTTTAAACATAGAGCTGTCATGTGACCTAGAGTAGATATTCAGGACAACAGTAACCATGATAGACAAAGAGTGAGACCAGCTCAAATGCTCACAAACTGATGACCATCCACACTATGTACTTTTCTGTCAGTCTCTCAGAACTGTCTTTGTTATCAGAACCACTATCACAGAAAAGGTATCCTCACATTTAAATAATCTGTTTTACTTAATAATGGCCACAGGCCAGAGATTTAGCTTACACCTATCTTGGAAGCTCAAAGGCCTGAGTTCAATCCCCAGTACTCCTCCAAAAAATAATAATGGCCACAAAACACAAGGATAGTGACTCTGGCAATTTAGATATGATAAAGAGAAGGGTGTAAAGTAGTACTACAGTGTGAAAGCACAGTAGATGCTTTGAGAGGAAAAAGAGACCATATTTACATAACTTTAAGTTAATTATAATATATTTATTACAGTATATTGCTATAATTATACCATTTTACTATTAGATTTTTTAAAAATTGAAATCTTTATTGCTACATTACATATATACATCATGATTGCACTCAACAATGAGAATTTGTACCAGTATATGACACAACTTAATTCTCATTTTTTCCCATTTCCTTACCCACCCTACCACCTTCACCCCCATATACATTAGCATTGTTTCTTTTCTTTTTTATTATAATTGCATTATTTTTAATCTCTAATTGTGCTTATATTATAATTCACTTTATCACAGTTACATACAAGAAGAAATCTATTATATGTAAAGTGTGATAATATCTCTATACTCTCTGTGGTCTTAGGCATCTGCTGGGTGATGAGCAGGAAACTATAAAGTGAAAGAAGCCAGTCATAAGAGGGCCACATATTGCATTATGAATATATATGAAATGTCAGGAATAGGTAAATATGTAGAGCTAGGAAGTAGATTTGTTGCTACCAAGGGATGGGGGCCAACAGCTATTGGATTTCAGGTTTCTCCTAGAATAATGGAAATGCTCAAATTCTAACAGCAATGATGGCTGCATAATTCTCTGAACATACAAAGAATCACTGACTTGTACAAAAGTGGGCAAACATTTTTTGTGAAGGGTTAAATAGTAAAACCTTTTGGCTTTTTGGCCATATGATCTTTGAGAGCACTACTCAATTCTGCCATTATAAAGCAAAATCCACCAGACAGTATGTAAATTAAAAAACCATAGTTTTGTCCTAATAAATTCTAATTTGCAAGAACAAAGGTCTTGAACCTACAGATGTGGTTTGCCAATCCTTTCTCTAGGCAGTGAAATTTTTAAAGCAGACCCATGCCTTACTCATAATCATACCATCTCATGGCTCAGCCAGGCAGGGTAGCTCAACACATGTTAACTAGCAAGGGACAGAAGTGCTCTTGAGAAACCCCATCCACAGGGTAAAAAAGGGGCTAAAATTTCCCACCTCTCTTGGTCCTTGACAGACCCCAGGGCTTTGTGACCAATTGTCCCCTGATGGGCTCTTGCAGGGTCCTGGAACCTGCAGATAAGTGAGCCTAGAGTTGAAAAGAAAAGGGAGGAAATAGAAGGACAACCGCCAATCAAATGGTGAAGGTTAAAACGTGGGGCTGATTTAACACTTGCATGGCCTCACCTTGTCCATCCTTGAAACTGCACTGGTTAGAGAAGAGAGCTCTGGCCTGACAGTCTCAAGAGCTACCCTGTCTGGAGCTGCAAGCCTTGTGCAGACCCACACATCTCCAACTCATCCATTACATCAGGAGGGAACTGGTTCTCTTCAGAGACAGGGCTTTGAACTATTGTTCTCAACCTAGTTCAGACTCTGTAGCAGGCTTTAGCTGAGAACCTAACTGCAATATTTATCCACCTAATCCAACAAACAAATTATAGCATTTGCCACCCTGACTTAGTGGAGTTAGTTAAAATTGTTCATGCCCTGTTACTTTGCTCCAGCACAACCTAAAGGAAAGATGAAGCAATGAAATTCGTGTTCCATTAAGAGGAGTGAGGGAATATAGTACACATATCCCCTCTATGGGCTTTCTCAGGGGTGGAAGATGGGTGCTCACTGATTATTACTATGCTTCCGCATGCACAGGTCTTGGCTTCCCTTAACACAGCCTTGCTGTCCTTTGGGGGAGATACAACAGAGTGAGTAATAAGGGCAAGCTTTCATCTTCCTTCCACTAGTACAAACAGATCGAGTCATCTACACCCTCTGACCTAGTCAGAGCTTAACAACCAAGGTAGAACTTATTATACAACTGAACCAGCTGAAGCTGAAAAGAATACAAACACTCATTTCTATGACACCATATTACAGCTGTTTGACACATAATTGGAGAATACACTAGAGGAACAAAATGAAGAGAGTAATATATGAAGCCATCCTCTACATGGCAGAACATACTGAAAAATTGTGTTACAGGCCATGCTACTTTATATGAGGTTTGTTTATATGCTTATTAGGTCTACAAAAACAGATTATGATGTTTGCAATATGTTGATCTGTCTTCAGCTACAGGTATTAGAGCAAAAAAATGTCATCAAGACTAGTTCCCACTGCGGTAGAAAGTTCCCGAGGGATATCTGCATCTAGTGTCCTCCTTAAGCCCCTCAGGACCAAGAAATCACTTGTTCTTGGATCACAGGCTGACAAATGAAGGAAAAGGTATTTTATGCAACATGAGTACATATAATAAATACATAACTGTTTATAGCTGAAATATTTTAATATTACCAATCACATCCCTCACTGCAACCCACTGCAGGCATTTCAAATAAATTGGTACTAGGGGGATTATATAGCAAGAAAATATGAACACGAGTTTAAAGCCTTTCCATTGAACATGTGAAGGAGAATTGTTTCTACTTACAAAATTTCTGACCTCAAAAAAATAGTGCCTTGGGCCAGGGATTTAGCTCAGTGGTTCCAGCATCTGCTTGAGTTTGCCCTTTGTTTTACTAAGAAAATGGAAAATAGAAGGAGGAGGTTTCATGTATTTTCTCCCGTGCTTTTCTTTCCCTCTCCAGATCATTCACTCTCTCCTTAGTTCCCTGGGCTCTTGTACTCATTTACAGGTCCTTTTCATCTTCTTCTGCAGAGCATCATAACCATCTCATTTCCCCACCTCCACCAGTTCTAGTACCATCACTCCAATATGGTAATCTTAGCCTTCAAGCTGGCTTGTATCTCAGGGTTCCAACTCCAAACTTCCAGTTTGAAAAAAGGTTTTATTGTCTTAACTCATGTTAGGTGGTGACCTCCAGTCAACCAGTTGTGGTTACACAGGAAAGCCGTAGAAAGGTGAGCCACAGAAAACATATGGAAGGTTCAGTGATACACAGTCATATTCCCAGCCACCCAGGGGACTGAAGGAGGAGGATCACAAGTTTAAAGACACTTCAGGCAACTTGCAAGACCATGTCTCAAAATTAAAAATAAAAAAGGGCTGGGGCTATAGCTCAGTGATAGACTGCTTTCTTAACATTCATGAGGCACTAGGCTCAATCCCCACTACCACAAAAAAAGAAAAAGAGAGAGTGAAAGAGAGAAAGAGAGAGAGAGAAACAAAAGAAGGAAGGAAGGAAGGAAAGAAGGGTGGGAGGAAAGAAGGAAGGAAGGAATAGCAACTAGCCAAAAACAAGTAAGACAAAAACTCCCAAAAGCCTGTCTTCTGGGGGGTGGGGGAGAGCTGCATTATATACATGAAGAACTTAAAATTTAGAGAATTAAGTTTTTGGAAACTGCAGAGAATGAGGAGATTGTAAAATGGATCTAAGGAAAACACAGTTAAATAGGATATGTATTTGTCTGCATCCTCTGGATCTTAAATTTTGTCTTACATCCCTATTGATCTCTAAAATCCAGTAAATAACTTGGTGCCTACCATTCAATATTTTTTGGATTGAACAGAGTCCCCTGGAAGAAAATTTTTTAAAAAGAGAAAATAGCAGCATCCTGGGGACTGTAGTTTCCCTTGTCTATAAAAAGGGAGTATTCAAGTCCTCCCGCAGAGTCAGATTTCTCTCTGGCCCTGAATATTATAAGAGGCTGTGAAGAGAAATCTTTATTTGGGTGACATTTGGTCACATAATGGACAATGGTCTCATCTAAGGCTTTGCAAAAGATTCAGAAGTGCCCTTCAACTGCCGTTTTCTTATATTAGCTCTGTAAAAGCCACGGGCACAACACTACTCCAGAACTCCAGGATGGCATTTCCATGGAGAGATGAACTCATCTGCCAGAGTGGGCTGCTTTCTGACCAGATGCAGGAGTAGAAATGAGAAAACCTGCAGATGTGCCTCGCAACTATAGGCAGGAGGCTGGAAGGCAGGAAGATATGATAGAATCACCTAGAAGGATATTTTAAACTATAAACTCTCTCTGTTATTGTGCAGGCTAGGGAGTGGAGGCACGGCAGCACCTCAGGTTACAGACGTATATACACTGAGTAACACAGCTGTCTTCGCCCTCAGCCCCTCACTCTGAAGCACTGATCACTCCGACTCGTGCACTGGTGTGTGATGTGTCTGAGTATCAGTACATAGTTTATGAATGCATGTATTTATAAGCCACTGAATTCCAGAGAGGGTGGCAGATGGCTTACAAGTATTCCTAAAATACGAAAAAGGGAGGATAAAAAATAGAAACAAAATGCCACCGAGGAAAATAATGTTAGAAATTCAAATGCTAGTAGCCATAAGTGCACTTTCACAAAGTTCAGCCCACATCATTTCAAAAGGCTATGTTGAGGGAGGAGCGGCAGGGACTGAACGCCACACTGAGCCCGCTGCTGCTGCGGAAGCCGGAAGCCGGAAGCCGGAAGCCGGGAGCCGGCCATTCCCCACCAGCCCTGACCTGAGTGCCCCGGGGCAGAAGAGAGGTGCAGTGAGGGTACCATTTGGTAAGACTGGGACTGTCACTGGGTCCTCATGAGAAGATTTGGAATTTATGGAATTAGCAACAGGCACAGAACTGCTGTGAAGTCTCACTGCTGCCCTCCTACCCAGAACAGGTACCAGGTGGAGGCATCTGGATTCAGCATTTTACCCTCAGGTTCTATCCTAATCAGGGGCTGCACTATCGAATGTACATTTAGGACATCTTGATTCTTATTCTTTTTTGATCTGTTATTTTTTTCACTAGTGTATATTTGTGATATATAAGAAATGTGTCTATTGCAGGGAGCTGATACTCATACACACTACTCCTTGGTCCTTTTTACTTCTCTTTCCTGTCCCCCCCTCTAGAATTCTGATTAATGCTGTCTTCCTGCAATATGAAAAACTTATACTTGGAAAAAGACTGCATTTATATTAATGTTCATGATAGGACTGAAAACATGGGCATATGAGTGAAACAGTGTTAGAGGGGCAGGCAGAGCAATTGATTTCACCTCAGGAGTATAAATAAGTATAGCTCAGATAACTGATGACTTTTAAAGTACTGGTTGCTTTAAATTCATTACAGTTTTGTGCATGTATAATCCTAAAATGCTCCAAAACCTAGAATGTTTTAACATCATAGTAATCAAATTTCAGATTTTTCAGATTAGGGATGTATAACCAGTAAAGTCTATACACATTTTCCAGTGTCCAAACCACTTCAGAATCTGAAAGCCTTTTTGGTTCCAAGCATTTTGTATCCGAAGCTGATCAATCCTCCCATCTGCCTAAAAAGGGAAGTGGCAAGCTAAACAAAGAATGTCATAATACTTTGGGGCCTGGGAAGTCAGCACCTCAGAGGGGCAAAAACAAAGATCCTCCAAGGTAGTCACTATTTATTGGATTCACACAATAACTGAAGGAAGTATTGGGTGACTTAGAGACAGGTAGTAATCCGTGCTGATGAGACTCTTAGCTTGACATGGATCTTACATTGATTAGGATGGTGAGATGAGCAAAATATTCTTACAACGTAGGTGGGATGAGATAGGAAGCTAATACGGAATTTGTCTTTTCCCTCGGAGAAACCTTCCTCATTTTTTATTACTCAGTTCTCAGAGGAACAGGATGTCTTCAGCTGATGTAATCTTGTCCTTGAGCATCATAGCATCATGGGACTACTGAGGCCTCAACTTGCAACTGGAGGCAAAATGAAGTTATGTTTCCATATGCCACAGCCAGCTCACAGCAAAGAAGACATTAGGCCTTAGATGGTCCTGATCATAATTTAATTATGGAATGATTTTTCCCCAGAATTATATACAATGGCTGTCAACATTTTAGATAATGGATTCTCAACCTGTTTCTTATTTAAGCATGTCAACCACCACCTTGGAAGTACTTTCACCAGCATCCACATATTATAGGTGAGAAAGTGGTGCCTCACAGGATGGTTCAATTCCTAAGTGTTTTTCTTTTCTTTTTTTTTTTTTTTTGAAACAGGGTCCCGCTTTGTAGTTCAGGCTGGCCCTGATCTCAGCCTTAAACTCACATCACAACAATCCTTCTGCTACTGCTTCCTGAGTGCTGGGATTACAGGCGTGAGCCACCATGCCCAGCACTGTGGTATGTGGTACCGATTGTGGCTGGGCATGAGTCTCGACACCCAGTATTGTATGTGGTTACCGGGGATCGAACCCGGGTCCTTGCACTTGCAAGACAAGTGCCGGAACCACTGAGCTATATCCCCGGCCCTCAATTCCTAAGTGTTGAGGTAGGATTCAAACTCAGTGGTCAGGTCAGTCAGCAAGGTCATAAAAGAGAAGTGACAGCTGCATTGTAGTCTATGGTTCATGGAACACAATTTTTTTTTTTTTAGGGTTTTTTGAGACAGGGTCTCACTTTGCGGTTCAGGCTGGCCCCAAGTTCAGCCTCAAACCCACATCACAGCAATCCTCCTGCCTCTGCCTACTGAGTGCTGGGATTACAGGTGTTAGCCAGTATGCCCGACACTGTGGTATATGGTACTGGTTTCTGCTGGGCACGAGTCTCCACACCCAGTATGGTATGTTGTTACCGGGGATCGAACCCGGGTCCTTGCGCTTGCAAGACAGGTGCCGGAACCACTGAGCTAAATCCCCAGCCCCATGGAACACAAATTTTGAAAATCAGTTTTCAGCTATTCCCACAAGCTCAGTGAGCTCAGCTTTTTTGGACTGGTGGGAGAGAAGACCTCCATGGAGAGCATGTTTCTTTAGTTCCCCTGGTATGTACAGTACTGAGTCCTCCTCCATGCCAAAGTCATATTTTGTGCAGTTTAGGACTGTAGTCATGTGGGTTAGTCTCAGCCATTGGAGAAGGGTCCCAAGTGAAGAGATGGGACAAAAAAGACAATGTGATTCTTGGGGTGATCCAGAGTCCCACCTTCTCCCAGAAATGGTAAGGTAGCTTAAAGAAGCCATGCCACGACTGAATGAAAGTGTCCATCATCACCCTACAAATAAAATCTAAAAGTTTGGGAGGGTTTTGATGCATTCCTCCCAGCCAAGGTTTTATTTTGCTTTAGCTTTTCTAGTTAGAACTATAAAAACTTGTTTTCCAAAGACAGATTTTATTGCAGATTTAATATGATCACAAAGCTCTCCTCTACCACTGCCGTTGGAGAAGCTCCGCCTTCCTGCTGCCTTGGAGAATTCTTGCATGATATGCTGCTTGTTGCCAGAAGCATAATTCCCTGAAATGTTGACTAAATGTTCAAAAGCCATGTGGAAGAATCACATATCTCTTTGTTTTTACCTTAACCCTGGGCTCTGAAATCCCTACATACATCACTGGATTAGCAAAATCACATAATCTGGAGGAGTTGGATGCATCATTCTTTTTAATATCTTAAAAATTGTATTAAATATTTTATTCATGTTTATTTCTCTTTACTGACGTACAAAATTATGACAGATGTTCCACGTGTTTATAGAGGGTTTGATCTGACACTTGAACCATAAATACGTGGCCAGCTGCTAACCTTTGAGGTCTCTCAGGCAAATGTGAAGCACGGAGGCCTGAGCTAGCACAGTCAGCCGAGACTGTTTTGCAAAGGTCCCTCACTCATAATTAAATGGGAAAGGATAATATTTCTTGCAATTTTTCATCTGTGTGGATTTTAAACAAGAAATCTATGGCTCCTTGCAGGTTTAATTAGTTACTTCCTAAGTTGTTGAAGCTGTTCTCCAAATGCATAGCTGATGCTTTGAAACCTGCCCTTTGATTATCCTCACAGCCTTTGGGGAAGAGCAGCCTCTGCAGTGGGACTTTTAAGAAACATTTCTTCCTAACGACGGAGAGAGAGGTTATCTAATGAGAGGTATAAGCTTTGGAGCCATGAGAGTACTTCTCCTTTTACGATTTTGGTTGCTGATAACATTTAATTTGCAACAATTTAAGACTCACAAAAAGTTGCAAAGTCAGTTCAGAGATTTGTGCTATATCCGCCCCCCTCCCTTCTCCCGGTTCTCTCTCTCACAACAGGTAGAGCAGACCGGCCCGCAGTAACAAACACTGTCCACTCGCACGCTGTTCCAAGAGCTACAGAGAGTTCATTTCATTTGTCCTTATGGCAAACCTCTGTGCTAAACCTGGGAGCCCCCATTTTAAGAGTTGAGGAAACCAAGGCACAAAGAGATGAAACTACCTTTTACCAGAATTAAACTCAACCCATCTGGCTCGAGAGCCCATGCTTAGACGCACATGCAAACCCTACCCTGAATTTTTTACTGTGTACCAAGTTACCACCTCACCATCTGTTCATAAAACTAAAGTTGTTTTTAAAACATTTTTATTAGGAATAAAACACCTTGCATAGGGCCCAATACTCACTTACTGTTCTTCCTCCACACCCATATTTGATATTCCTTTGATGGCCTTTGAAAACTATTCTTCCAGACACTGAAAAACAAACATTTGAGGCCAACAGTGAAGTCAGTGAATGCTACAGGTCACTCACTGGCTAAGCAGTATTTTCATGAAGGTTTTTATAGGGATGGGCTAGACTGGAGACACTTTGGGATTCCAGGCACAGTACAGTGATTCTCACTGGGACTGCAGATCCTTCAGATAGCTGTGGCAATGAAAGGTGTAATTTACAAATTGTATGAAGGGTATAATTTTATGATCTCACAGAATGTAGAATCTATGGGAATAAATTAAACTAAAAGCAAAAAGGAAAAGCTCAAATGTATTTAAGAGGATGAAAATAGATTTTATTCTTTCATCAGCTGTAATGATGAGAATAAATCCCAGCTGCTGAGTATGTGCATAGTATGTACAGAGCTCTTTCTAACTCTCTAACCCTCATGACTTCTATATAGCAGAACCCGCATACTGAGGAGAAAGCTGCAGTTTGGTTGCTCTCCTCATCTAGAGAAAGGAAAGGGAAGGCACCCAGGTGACAGAGACATCCTTTCCCAGTTCTATTATCTGCTCATCTAAATATTAACAAACAAGAATGGGCTGACAATGTGGGGATAAGATAAGTAAGGGGAAAATTAGTGGCATGGCTAATTAGAAGGTACACCTTAACCATAGTTTAAAGCCTCTGTAGAACATGTTGTGATGTAAACCAATGATCAGTAAGTTCATTAGCTCTTGATTTTCTATCCTAGCTTTCTCTCCATCACTTACTCCTCTTTTGATTTAGTTTTTGAAGGGATACAGACTTATCCCAGACCGAATTTACCGACAAGAGCTCATTGAGCCAAGAATCTGTATCCCATGCTTTAGGTCAAGAACACCAAGGCTCCTACTTTTGCTTGGCTAAGAAAAATAGGTATTCAGAGGTGATATTTAACAGTAAATAAAACTGAAGTGCCACTGATGTACTGTGGGGGGAAAACAGGTAGAGTTAAGAGGATTAGAATATTAGACAACATTGATCACTTACAATCTGCTCAGCACTCTGGAAGGATTCAAATGATACACCCTTTCCCACCACTGTGATTAACACATGTGACAAGGTCGAGGTGCAAAGCAAAGAGGTATGTTCCTCTGGCATCTGGAAGAATCCTGTTGTTCTCTGTAGAGAGGCTATTACAACATGACTCACGACCAAATTACTGGATTCTGGAATAATATGCCCAAGTGAAGTCAGAACCAGAGGAGTAATAAAAACTAATCTGATTCACAGAAATCATTGGCAGTGACTTATGAGTCATGCTGTCTCCAAAGTTTAAATGGATAAGTAATCTTTTAAAGAATTCTTAATTTATATATGTGGAAAGCTGTAAGCCAAGTGAACAGAAGTCTTGTAAGTCACCAAGTGAGTTACAGCCTTTTGATTGACTCCCAGACTTGAACTGATTCACCAACCTCATATTAATCCTTGAGGAAGGGCCCTGCTTAACTGTAAAGAATTTATCCTGTGTGTATGTCTTCCAGTCTTTCCCATAGGACCTGTGCATTGAGGAGGGAGTAACAATCAGAACTAGAAGGGGCAAGGATGTTGATTTCTAGTACTTCCTCATTCAACTAGTCTGTAATAGTTGGGCTGTGTGTAAGCTATGTGTGCAACTTGGGGATGACAGTAATTACTTTAAACTTAATCGAGTGGTGGCTTTGATTGTCACTTCTCTGAGGGATATAGCTTTGTTGTTAGAGCAAATCAACATAAGGCTGATACCAGGTATGTGGGCTTTTCTCCACTCCTTTTAAAGGGACCATCACAGTTGGGCATGACAGCATATGCCTATAATCCCAGCATTCAGGAGGTTGAGGTAGGAGGATCACCATAAACTCAAGGCCAGATTAGGCTGTGTAGTAAATTCAAGGCCAGTCAGTACTATATAGCAAGACCCTGTCTCAAAAAAAGAAAAAATGGGTGCTGCATGTAATATTTGACACATTCTATCAGTAAGACTATGAGAAACACTTTCTTAGCTAGCAAGATCAGTAATAAATCTTCACTATTTTACCTTGGGGCTATGTAAACTCTCCAGCCTTATGCTAAACTCTAGTCCATAGGCATATGATCATCTTTTCACTCCACAGGACCAAGTGTTGGCCTATTAGAGTGATGACAGTGTGCCAAATGGTTCTTTTGAGCAATTACTTTAGGCATATACCAAAAACGTGCAGCAGAAGAATAAAGATAAAACCCCCAAAAGCTTAATGAAATTTCATGCTCTGGGGCAATTTCTTTCAGGATTGTGGCTAAGTTGCTTTATTGCATCACTCTACCACTAGGAAAAGACACAAAAATAGTAACCCTCTTTGGAACTGGGGGGTTTTGAGGCAACATATATGTATTATCAAACAGCTGCCAAAGCTGCCAGGCTTTAGTGGGACTCAGATCAAGAGAAGATCTTAAATAGGTCCAGGATGCTATGCAAGCTGCTCCACCCTTTAGACCCTATGACCCACAGATCTAACCATACATAATGTCTCACTGGCTGACAGGAGTCATACATGAAACTTTCGGAAGTTATCTCTATGAGAATTACAGTGCAGACTCAGCAAAGTCATACATCCCTCTGCAAATAATTGTTCTTACTCTGAGAAACAGTAACAATTTTTGGTGTGCTACTGACCCTTAGTAGAGAAAAAAAAAATGACGATGATACACCATGCTATTATGTAATTTGAATTACCCAGTATGAATTAAAGGTTGTTTGACTCATCAAACCATAGAATTCAGCATTTACCACAGCACTGGATTTATCAAATGGAAGTGGTACACATGAGATCACCATTGAGTAGGTCTTGCCTGAGAACAGAAGGAAGTGCCCTAGAACCTCCTGGTTTCTGTTTGTGCTACAACATCTTCCCTTTTTCATGCTGCATCTGTGCCTCATGGAGGAATTCCCTAAAATCTACTCTTTGAGTAGGGGAAAGAAAAACCTTCCAGTGTGGTTTACAGATACCTCTGCAAGTGGAAATGGGGGCTGCAGCACTAAATCCATACACTAACATGGCCCAGCAGAGTGAACTGGAAGGACCATAACAGAGGAAAACACTCCTAATGATAGAACCTGGAGGAGGTTGGTTGATTGTTCATTTTGCTGAGTGTCCAGAACTATGGGTCTAAACTGCTTCCTGGGTTGTAGGTGATGTTTTGAATGAAGAGTCTGGTACTAAGAAAGAGCAAGATTGAAAAGTGAATGGCAAGAAAATCTAAGGGAAGGGTATAGGGATAAAGATATTGGTACTTCATGCATAATGCTTAATAAAGGATGACATCATTGGTGAAGAGTGCAAAGTCATACTGATAGGCTGACCCACTCTGTGGTAACCAGTTCACCTATTTCCCTAAGCAACTTCTGCCAGTGTCCAGCAGACTTATAGACAAAGGAACTTGTGGTTGAGGAACACGGACCTCTATTTACCAAGACCATTTGGTCCTAACTACTGATGAGCATCCAACCTGTCAACAGCAGATTGATCCTGAACCCTGGGTGTGCCACCTTTCCTCAGGACTCAGTATACCAAGCTGATTACAAAGATAACCTCGACTATGGAAGACAGGATATTTTGTTCTTGGGTAGTTAATCTGTGTATGGATTTGCCTTTTCTTCCAGCAAAGCTTCTCCCAAAACTACCATGTGCAGACTTAGAAAGGATCTTATGCTTTTCCTTCATGGTATTCCAAACAGCCTGACTTCTGTTCCAAGAACTCACTTCATAGAAAATAAAGGACAACAACTTGCCTATGTTAATGGAATTAACA
>PVIR01014364.1:0-40398 GCA_004026965.1 Petromus typicus | reverse complement strand
CCCTGGCACTGGGAATAGAACTCAGGACCTTGTGCTTCCCAGGCAGCTGTGCACCACTGAGCTACATTCTGGGCCCACTCTCTTCATTTTTAAGATAAGGAAACTGAGATTTGGAAAGCTTCAAGGACTTGAGAGATGAGAGAAAAATCCTGATTCTAATCTTGGAAACAAGACATCAATCTACCTCCTCTTTTTCAAAATCACTAAAGACTGGATCCTACCACATAGCTGAGGCCTCCAATGTGTGAGAGTCGTGGGCAAGAAAATGAGAGGAAGGCAAGGAATCAAACAACTTGAACTGAATAATGTGAAACGCAGTCAAATTAAAAGCACAGGGCTTCAGGTTAGCCAGCAAGTCAGCTTTCTTGGTGCTTAAAAAGAACATCAATCAAAGAACAAGAAGACTTGTGTTCCATTATGCCAAATGAAATCACTATTTCTGTAGGTCAACAATGATGAAGTCATCATAATTGCCCATAATCCACCCAAAGTTCCAACTCCAATGCTCTACAGATGCTTGACATTTTGGCAGAGTTCCCACATCTCTTGAGTGAGGCTCTCACCATCCCTAGGTTATGGAGACTGTACAAGGACTAATCCAAATTGAAAAATACTTAATGAGTGTCTGCTGTGGATAAAACAAAAACAAACAAACAAAAACGGTGCAATCCTGTTTCCAAGAAGCTAGCAGTCCAGTGAAGAAAAAGTAAAATGCAATAAGCAAGTAAGAGAGAAAGCAATGAATCTGCGGGATTGTGGGTTGTTAGGGAGATAAACTTTGGATTTGGGCTGCAAGGGTTAAGGGGAAGCTTCATGAGTAAATGAGAAGAGAATCACTAGCAAGAAGAGTCTGAGGAAGAGTGTGAACATAGGCAAGTGCACAGGAATGGTGAATCACTCTAAAAAGTAGAAAGTGTGGAGGGAAAGATGAGGTGATAAAGCTTTGGGGCATACAGTATCAATGTGAAAAAAAGAATGACAATACCGCAATCGGAAAAACCCTGGAGAAACAAAGGAGTGTCTACATGTGTCAAGTGTTACTCATCTTAAAGACCTAAAAGAAAGTCTCCCTGAACACTAACACTATCTCTCCCATTCTCTCTCAGCAGGATTGTCTGGAGTTCTGGGTTGATTTGTCAGATTTCTTCAGTGTTTCCTCTCAGTAAAAGTGTGCTCTCCAGGGTTAAGATAAGAAACATCTGCATAACTGGGTTGGAAGGAGGAAGTGATTCAGTTTGAGTGAGGAGGGTGTGGTGTCACTGTTCCCAAACCTCAACCTTTCCTTCTGTACATCACTTTACTCTGATCTCCTTTAAGAAAGGTATGAAATCCCTGCATCCCAGAGAGCAGAGGACTGGAAGGGGCACCCAACCCTCAGCTTCCCAAGCTGAATTATACACTCCGTTTCCTCTCTCCTATCAGCTAGGACCAATGCAGGGGCACTGCCTTTGTCCACTAACTAGCAATAGGCTGGTGTAATCCCACCATGACTCAAGATCTTCTTCCCATTTGAGGCTGTGAAAGCTTAATACAGTGGTAATAGAATTTATGGCCCATTAGGCCAGGTATTTAGCTCAGTGGTTCCGGCGCCTGTCTTTGCAAGTGCAAGGACCTGGATTTGATCCCGGTAACCATATACAATACTGGGAGTGGAGACTCACACCCAGCAGCAATCAGTACCACATACCACAGTGCTGGGCGTGGTGGCTCACGCCTGTAATCCCAGCACTCAGGAGGCAGAGGCAGGAGGATTGCTGTGATGTGAGTTGGAGGCTGAGCGCAGGGCCAGCCTGAACTACAAAGCAAGACCCTGTCCCAAAAAAAAAAAAAAGAATTTATGGCCCAGGAATTCTATTCTATCAATGTTCTATCAATCTATTCTATCTGTTCTATCAATGTTCCATGAAGGAGAAAGAACTAGAAAGAGAAAGAACTAGATCAAATCGATGTCAGATGCTGCCTTTGCTCCTGATTACAGGGTCTAAGGCAAAGATGACCTCTCTGAGGCACTGCTTCTTCACTTCTGAAAGGGGGAGGATCGTGGTGACAGTTACAGATAAAGCAGCTGCCTGTGTAAGACACCAGAAACACTCTCCCAGCTCTAAGCATCTCCATCACCTTTATTACGTCTGAACTAATACGAACTCCTGGCTGGTCTCATCACTTCCCTCTAATTCCCCTCCAATTGGCAGTCAGGGCACTAGTTTAAAAACTAAACTCGAGTCACATTTATACTTCTTAAAACTTTTCTCTAGCTTTCACTGTACTTTTTTTTTTTTTTTAATGTACTGAGTATTGAGCTGAGGGCTTTGGATATAGTAGGAGGCAAAAGCCCCATCACTGAGCTCTACTTTCAGCCCTCTGCCTTTCACATGGCTGCACCTTTTGGATGCACCTTCAAAGTAACCTTTTTAAACTACACTACCTTATATAATTCTATTTCCTTCTATTCTTCACCAGCTTACTATCACTGTTCTCTGATAATCAGCAGTATGACTGTCCGCTTGATATTCATATCTTCAGTAGAAGACAGGAAACACTTTACCTTTTCACCACTCTCTTCCCAGTACCTAGATTAGCAGTAGACAAAGTATGTGGCCAGTATTATCATCACCAGGCATCACTTGGTGGAATGCTGCTAACAGATAAAAATCCACTATTATTTATGACTTCAGCACCCCAGGGAGGTTAGGATTTCCTTACAGAGACTATCAGTTGTGTTTCTTTTTGAAACAAAACTCTTTTCTTGGACATCAGAAGCTGAATTTCCTCTTTGATGTAACATCCAAATTTTCCATAAGAAGTATATATTTTTAATAAAAAACTTTTATAAACTGCATTTTAATAAGACTTGTCAAAAGAAATCAATCTGATTTTCAAAAATTTTTAAGTAAAATTCATAATAAGAAAACTCAACATTCAAACTGACATTCTTAAGAATGTCAGTATTTTGACAGAGGCATTGCTAATCCCGGAGCATGACACATAAAAAGTCTGTGATTCCTGAAATGATTTTCCAGTTCATCAAGTACAGATATATGAAAAAGTAAAATGAAAATTTTTGGGTAGTTTTTCCTGAGTTGATGCTAGAAGAATACCTGGTCCTTCACATAAAATGGATATTCAGTATTAGTTAAATATAAATTTCTGGAAGACTTCTTCAACAAAATAGGCAACCATACACATTTACAACTTTGGAAAGGACCATAATTCATATATTTTGTTTTAATTCACAAGTGAATGGCCAGCTGAAGATTTTAATTTTTTTTTTAATGAGACCATGGTACAATGTTATTATTTGACAGAAATTGTAGTAAATGGTTGATATGGTATGATAATAAATTATGATAAGGTATGATAATAAAAATATAGCTAATACTTACTTTCTTAAGTAAAAAGCACACTATCTTTAATCCCCTTCAAAATGCTCCCCTTCACTTCAGACACATCCCATGCTTCAAAACTACCCCCGTCCTTCTTGGCAATGTGTCTTTTACAATAACACATTTTTATTTTAAATTTAAACATTTCTTAACAGATTGAAATAATCTTTTGTGCTTTCTTAACTTACGTGTAGGCCATTTCTTCTGCAATGTTCTCCACCAACACACATGTGTACTCTTTACCCTCTCCCTCCTTTTCCTTAAAAAACTTTTATTTCCTTTTGTAATCTAAAATGTGACTTTCTCCTGGCAATATCATTGTCTTCAAATATGACCACTCCCTTTTCTTGTTTGCCTATTTCCAATTGCCAGTAAAGAAATTTACATATTTTCATTTTTCCTTCCCTTTGTGTGTAGGCCATATCACCCTGCACATGCCCTATCTCGCCCATTTCCCTTTCTAACCCAGCCCAAGAATGGATAAATGCTAATGACTTTCCTCTCTGGTTACCAGCTACCCTGACCTACTTTTCACCGTTGCCTCTGCTGTAGTCATCCTCGGACATGTCAGTTCCTGCTTCTCTGACTAATGGTCTTCAACGTGTCACTCAGAAGCCACGTCCTGGCTTCCTTTAGGACCAGCGCATCTCCATCCCTCGCTAGGCAACACTGGGGTTTCCATCTTTCTACTTCTTCCACTTTTATTTTTCAAATTGTGGAAAATGTACATAATGTGAAAGTTAGCATTTTAACCACTTTTAAGTATAGAGTTCTGAGGAACTCAGTACACTCAGACTGCTCTGCAACCATCCCACCACCTGTTTCTAGAACATTTTTCCATTTTCAAAAGGCTATCAAACAGTAATTCCCTAATTATTCCTTTTTAAAAATATTCTCCAAGGAGCTGGCTTAGACTTGTCCCCACTTAAAAAAAAATTCAAATCAATGCTTTTCTCTCTTCATCTTCATAACCTTTTCACAACTGACATTGCTAAGATTGAAATCACTTTATAAGATTCTCAAGTCTTGACCCTCAACCTTAAAACTTCATGTCTTCTGCCATTCTTTCCCTTCCCTCCTGTCCAACAAGCATGTCCCTCTGTTACACAGCCGGCCTCCCCACTAATGTTTTCACCCCTCTTTCTGCTGCGTCTCCTCTGGGACTATGATAGGTTTTCGCCTTCTCAGTAACTCTTTCCTGCATTGAAAAATGCCCAAGAGTCTCATATACCAATAAAATATAAATAATAACATTTTAAAATATGTACTGAGTGTATACTGTATGCCAGCTACTGGGCTAAACACATAATTCTCACAACCTAATAAATGCAAATTATTATGAATAAATTTATTTTGATAAAGCTGGGGCTTTAGAAACATCAAGTAACTTTCCCAAGATCAACCAGTGAGTAAATAACATTTTCCATGCTCTACTACTCTCTCATGATATTTTATTTCTCTTTCTTTGTTTCCTAGCATAGATTTTGAAAAGTCTCATTCCTCCTTCTTCTCCTCTGTGCACACACACTCCACTGTAGTCATTTTGAAATTCCAAACATATTTAAATATTCTCTCCAAGGGCTCTAACTTCCTGCTGGGAATTACAGTACTTGTTGCCAACTATTCTGATTTTTGAGAATGTTCTCTCTTACTGTTTACCCCTCTCTTTCTGATTTTCTTGTCTAATTCTTTTGTTTTTTGTACTCTTTAAATATAAGATACTCCAGAGTACCATCTCTGTACAGTTTCCTCTTCCTGCCTCACACTCAGTGGAGACAACCCATCAATTATCATGCCTTCACAAATGAAGAGAAAATTGATGTGACTAATTCTGACTTTCTGTAACCTGGTTTCTGCTCCCTGCCAAAACATCCTTATATTTGTTCCTCCAGCACCTCAAATTCTGTTCCTACATCTAAATCATTCCCTTTCTCTGCCAGTGAACTCCTCTTTGCATTTCCTGTCACTAAACATTAGCGCTACCTTCACTTTCCTCCACTACCTGTTCCCCTTGTTCCTAGTCCATCCAAAAGAGCTGTTAAGGTTCACGAGTACAGCTACCCAGTGTTGTGCTGGCCTAATGTGTGCAAAGTGAAAGAGGAGAAGGAGGAAGGAAGGGGTGGGAAATGGGGTGCAGTGGCATGGAACTGCAATCCCAGCACTCTAGAGGCTGAGACAGGAAGATCTTCGCTTGCAACCAGCCCAGGCAACATGAGACTGTCTCACAAAAACAAAGAGTTGTGGAAGTGTTATGGTAGACACACCCCTGCCCTGGAAAGAAATCTGAGTTCTAATCCTGGTATGGCCACAAAGGAGCTGGGTGGCCTGACTCAGAACTGGTATCCAAACAGCCTTTGCTCACACCCAAATCCACAAACTCCACAAAGCATCAGTGGCACCTTCAATGCCTTCATATCAGTCCACTAACTCGGCCCTAACTCTGTTCTCACTGCTTTTTCCTCAACTATTTGAATTGGGTACCTAACTTTTTTCTTTCTTCCTTTCCTCGTTTGTTTCTTCTGGATGCTGCTTTGCATAGACACAACACTACATATCCCAAACACAATTAATGATATTTCTCGCTTCATTAGAAAGTTTCATGTTTCAGCCAGTTATGGTAAGGCATACTTCCCAGTGCTATGGGAAGCTAAGGCAGGCAGAATGCAAGGTCAGGACCAACCTGGCAACTTAGTGAGACCTTGTCTCAAAATAAAAAGAGCAGGGGAAATAGCTCAGCACAAAGGTTGTGGGTTCAATCTTCAGTACAACTAATTTTTAAAAAGTTACATTTTTCAGGATAAAATTCAAACTTTTTACTTCATTTACAGCCTTTTACATACTAATCTCAACACAACATGAGAAAACGTCATCTAAATTTTATTACAAACGTACTTGGATAATTATTTGAGGAAAAACATCACTAATTTACACTTTATGCTAAAAATACTAGTGAATTAAATATTAAAATTTTATAAAATAGTGAATTTGTTTATAATCATGAAGGTAAAAAGATCTTTTGAAGACCCAAAACTCAGACATTCAAAAGAAAAACATGATTAAAGTTTCCACATTATGTTTTGAAAACTTATGTATGAACCATAATGTCATTAACAAAGTGTAAGGATTGAAAAGTTGTAACGCGGGCCAGGGATTTAGCTCAGTGGTTCTGGTACCTGCCTTATAAGTGGATGCTCCTTTACATAGCCACAAGACCACATACCCAGGTTCCATGCCCGGTAACTACATACAATACCAGGCGTGTAAGCCTCATGCCCAGCAGCAACCAGTACCACATACCACAGTGCCGGGCGTGGTGGCTCACGCCTGTAATCCCAGCACTCGGGAGGCAGAGGCAGGAGGATTGCTGTGCTGTGAGTTTGAGGCTGAGCTCAGGGCCAGCCTGAACTACAAAGTGAGACAATGTCTCAAAAAAAAAAAAAAAAAAAAAAAAAAGTTTAAAAGTTGTAACACATCTTAAGGAATTAATTTGGTTTAATTTCTAAATTTACAAAGAATAGTAAAATAAATCAATAATAAATCAATAATTTATAGTAACTGACAACAAATATTTTTAAAGCTCCCCAATATTACTTAAAAAATAAAATTCAAAAGCACAAGATACTTTCTGCCCTTCAGGATAATGATATCTCTTGCTACTTCAGCAACAGGCAAAAGGGCATTCACACAGACTGCTGACAAATCATAAATCAGTGTAAACCTTTGGAAGTCAGCTCAATCTATGAAGCCATAAGAGGAAAGTACCTTTTGATCTTGCAATTCCACTACTAGAAATTTATGCTACTAATGAAACTAAAAAAAATTTCCCCCACACAGCTAGCACTTGCAATACTGAGGTTAGGGGAAGAAAAGGGAAGGAATTAAAAAAGAAAGGAAGGGCAGGAAAAGAGGAAGGAGGAGGAGAAAAAAGAAAGGAGAGAAGAAAGAAGGAAAAGAAAAACCTGGAGACAGCCAATGTTAAGAAAAGACTCGTTAAGATATATTTATAAGATTGAAGGGTGTGTACACTGTGACTTGTAAAAGAATGTTTGTAAAACATGAAAATTCTCATGATAGAGACAGGTGAAAAGAGAAAAATCAGCTTACAAAATATTTCTAGCATAGTTTGATTTTTAAAATAAAAATAAAAATAAATGGATCTACTATTTCTACACTGAAGAGAATGCCAAGATCTATTGTATATAGGCTTTCTTTTCATTCACAAATTTCCTACTTACATGTATTTTTATATCACAAAAAATTTACTTAAAAAGTTTTCAGTTTTAGAAAAAGGAGGTATGGTAATCCAGAGAAACAATGTACCTAAATGTATACCTTGACTTAGTGCAAGTGTCTTATTTTTTTTACATGTTCTTTGGACTATTAGTCTGGTTTTCAGTCTGTGAATGGTTGTTATGGTTTGTGTCTAGATGTCCCCTCAAAGTTTCACGTGGTCCTTGGCAGGTCAGAGGTTTGTGGATCTAGTGTGATGCTGGGATTAAAGATATATGGTTACTAAATTAGCCCACTGATTAGTCTGGCATAGTTCTGAATGTGAATCATGGGAAGCCTTTCTCTGAGTGTGAGTGCTACCCATCCTAAGGGCATGTAGTCTGTATATACTGTTAGGAAAAGAAAGAGGGCTGGTGCTTCATTACTTTGATACTTGTTGCATTCTGCTTTGCTGCTTCTGCCCACTACGGACTGTCTCCTTTGCGATGTTCTTCTGTCGTGCCTTGGAGCAAATCAACTGTGAACTGAAACCTCTACAAACTGTGACCTACAATAAACTTTTCCTCTTTTAACCTTGGGTGTCAGGTATTTTGTCTCAGGAGTGAGAAAAGTAACTAAGACAATGATAATTTTATAAAATCTTATACATAAATGAATGATGCTGAAAAAATAAAATGAGGGTGGAGGGACTGGGGAAAGAAGGGGATTGAAACATGTTCTGTATATGTGCCGCTTCCCTACAGTGAATACAATCATTATGTATTATAAACTTGTAAAAAGAAATATCCCCCTTAGTCTGGGGATTTAGCTCAATGGCTCCAGTGTCTAACTGGCAAGCACAAGGTCCCGAGTTGGAGCACCACATACAACAATGCCAGGCATGGTGGCTCACACTTGTAATCCTAGCACTTGGGAGGCAGAGGCAGGAGGATTGCCATGAGTTAGAGCCTGGCAATAGCCTGGGCTATAGGCTGAGTTCAGGGCCAGCCTGAACTACAAAGTGAGACCCAGTCTCCAAAACAAACAAAAAACAAAAGGAAGAAAAGGGAAAGGAAAAGAAAATAAAACTTTATATACTCTATTTCTAATATATATATATATATATATATGTATATATATATCACCCCAAGCCCATGTCTCAGAGGTTATATAAAAATTAATAGTTAAATGTAACTAAAAATGCTATAATTAAAATAATCTGAAAGCTCTGTTTAGGATTTGGCTATAGGAAAGAGATTTTATGCTCCCACACATTTTAATCTATTCAACAAGCTCTATTCACACTGCCTCATTCTTCAAATGCTGTCACTCAATATTGCTTAATCCCTGTGTGTGTTTATATAAGCAGAAGTGGAACGTAATTTCATCTATCACTACCAAGTGCTGACCACAGGGAATCACATCATCTGAGATCAGCCCTGCACATTTGCAATCTAGGTAAGTACCATAAACAATGTGCAAATATAGTATCTGCCTGTCACTGGGAATGACAGTGAAAAAGAATCAGTCATGTTTATACGGTTCATTAATTCTGAAATAATTCTGAGACTTTAAAAAAGAAAAGCAAGTAAAGAGTAATTTTAGTCTGGAAGAAAATGGCAGAAATTGTGATTGTATATAATAAGTTAAAACATTTGTAGAAATAAAGTGCTCTATTTTTTTAAATGTGACTTGAAAACATTTCCAGATTATAATTTTGATACATATAATTTTTACAAAAAGTGTTAACTGTCACAGTCTAAATGACTCCATCATAAATGTGGTATTTTTCAGTTTCTTATCATGTTGAATTTGACAAGCTAATGTTAGCTGAAAGTAGAGTTCTTATGTTTGAAGCTGGTCCAGGAGAGTGATAATGGGAAAACAAGAGTTATGAGATCAAATAATTACTGAAAAACACTAGGTAAGCAAAGGTGGTCATGCATCTTCCAATGCCTTTACTACTGCACCTTTCTTTACTATGCTAATTAAATTTTGACTTTCCACGAGACAGGATGTAGATTAGAAGACAGAAGTCTTTTGAAATGCAACTTTCCCTAATGCCTAAGAAAACTAGGATTTATAGTGTAGCTTTGGTAAAAGACAAAGAAGCAATCATGGGAATGTAGTTTTTGTGTTAGTAAAGTGTTATACTAGTATCCACTATGTGCAGAGTACTGTCTTTAAACTATCTTCTACTCAAATTAACCACAATAATGTCACCTAACTGACTGATCCATGTATTATGGTTAACAATTAACCATATATTATGGCTAACAATTAACCATATATGATACAATTACAATTCTACTTTAAAGAAAATAAAAAAACTATTTATTCTGAGCCAAATATGAATGACCATACCCCAAGAACAAAGATCCAAATTACACAGAATAACATGTTCCAAAGAATTGACATCAATTTTTACAGCAAAAAGAACAAAAAAAGTTATAAACTTATCCATACATTTGACAAAATCATGACTGTGGGTTCTAGGTAGTCAGCCAGGCTATAGCAACGCTGGGACAACTTTCCTGTATCTATCATCTGTTACAGCACTCTCAGCTTGAATATTGATGGAGGATAGGGATTTTTCTAAGTTTAATACATTCCAAGGAATTCACCTAATAATTATGAGGCTATAGGTCAAATACGAGAGTTAAAAATAAATAGCTACTGAATTTGCAAGGGTGAAAACAACCCAAGATAATTTACTTCTCAACTTGCAACTTTCCTTCATGCCGGTATGTTCTTCTCAGTCAAGATTAAACAGTCACAGGATCTTTACATAGATGTAGCTCCTTCAGAGACCCGCACTTTCTTTACTACCTTTACTTGGAAATGTATTATTTCAAAGAAGTTGGACAACTATTTTTGTATAGGCTGAGCACTTGAAGCTGTTGACAGCTCAGACCATTAAAGTCCCAGATTTAATTATTTTCTTTTTATATTGGGGGGTAGGAAGTAGACTGGTTATGGGAAGAGAGAGAATGGGGGAGAGCTGGTATCAAGATGAAAGTCAGGAGACTAGATTCTGGTCCCAGTGGTTTTTGTGAATCTAGATAAAAAGCATTTAATCCTTCAATTTTTAATCTATTGAAAGGTAGAGGGAGGAGTTCTGTTAAATGACATGTAAAATTCTATGCTTCTAAGCACTTGTGATAAATAAAAAGAGGAGAATCAGGAAAAGTAAGGGTCTGTGTGAAGTCCCTGAGCAGTGTGAGGATAATATCCACTTCAAGACAAGACTGAAGGACAGAAAACGGAGCCTTCACCTGGCCTACCAGTTCCCTCACTGGAACTGGCTATAAATAGCCTATCTGCATGTGATTCTAGCTCCACCTAGGGAAGATAATTAGGAATTTCAACCTCTACAGAGTTACTCAGGGACAGAAAGGTACATGTATGAAGTTTATTTTCTAATGATTCCTCAAATCCAGTAACTCAATCCTCTAACCTAGAAGTTCCTCTCTTATTCAGCTAGAACAGCTGATTCATATGAAATTAAAAACATTTTCAAATTGTAATCATTCATTAGGTAATTTGACTTCTTTATATATTGCAAAATAAGAGGCCAATCTTTAAAAACAAAAAGTACTGGTAGAATTCCAGGCAAGGTCAGAAAGAGTGTAAATCTGGAGGAGAAATCCTACTCCTGTACAATCACAGCAACAGTGTCACACCTTGATTACAAAGCCAACTTGCAGTACTAGACTGAAAGAATATGGAGCTTTCTATAATTTATGAAAGAATTTCATATTCTTTCAGTATGATACTGTGACCCAGACTGACTATCAAGATAGAAAATCCATTGCATAATCCTGTCTGAATTAAGCAGAGGATTATGAAATGGTGATTTTTCTAATTCTATAATTTCTTCTGTAATGAACAGATCACTTTATATTCATTCATTCCTGAGAAAAACTATTTTCATTAAATGCTTATGGTTAATTATTATTATTATTTTCATACTCAAACTGTGCCAAATTTGGCCCTATTAGGTTTTGAACAACTTGTTGCTTTCTAGCATAACAAACTGTTTCATATTCACTAGTATTTTAGTCCCAAATCTGGAGTCATGCTTCTTGCTAGTGGAAAAAATACTTAGAAATTAAAGTAGGGCACACATTTATGGCTGGGCATTTACTTATTGCTGGCTCAAATTTAACATTACAGGGATTTTCCCCTTCATTTTTACCTGCATATCTTCTTCCCCCTACAGTGAAAATTATGGTACAACAATATAGCTATTTGCTTTGTACTATAACAAAATTATTTTAGAATTTCAATACCAATATAACCACAATAAGTAAAATGTAAGGTTTCTTCACAATTTTTGTTCTGTGGCTATATTCTAGTATAAATAAAATACTACAATCAAATTTTACTGAAGTAAATATTTTCACTCTGTAATTGTGTTATCAATTTTATGCTGAGTTAGCAGTCATGGTTATTTGTTTTCAAATTGAGATAGCTGAACTGACATTATATTTTAATCCAACAGAGGTCTGAAAAATGAAGCCTAAAATGAAGTATTCAACCTCTAAAGCTCCAGCAAAGCTCAACAGGAGAGGTGACAAGGCCCTGATAAAATCTTGCAAACAAAAAAGTAAGGGCTTAAGTATTTCTACTTTTCATATACTATTTTAAAATCTGGTATGAAATCTTTATTATTCCAATATTCATAAATGCTATCTTACCAAAAGCTAATAGGAATATAACAATTGAAACAAAAAGGAATAGTTCATAAAGACTTAATATGACAGACTTTCGTTTTGAACAGGCTATGGCTAATTTCTGCTTATCATGTGATAGGACTAGTGTGGACAATTTAAACCTATGCGTAGCATAAACTTAATTACAGCCTTTGTATAAAAGACTATTTACTCTCCCCATACCCCATACCACCAGATCCCCAACTTTCCCCCAAATAGCTAACAAAATTCTAAACTGATCCACTGTCACTCAACAAAGCATCATGCGGAGTTTTGATTTGCAACTACTGATGAGGGTGACCATAACAGGGGAAGATACCTGAAAAATCCAGGCCCAAAACAGAAAAGAATTGACCAGACGACATTCATCTAGTTACAAACTCAGAGTTCAGAGTAAGATAAAATAAACAAATAAATAAAACTGAGTTGAAATGTCTGTGAAGTTATCTACCTAAAAAGGACTCATGCATCTCTCCACAGGGGAGAAGAAACAGAACAGACAGTCAACAGAGCCTGGTGGACCAGAGGAAAAATGGAGGACAAGGAATAATGGTAGAGATTAGAGTACTGCTCTTTTCCTGAACACCATTAGGCCAGAATAGAAAATAGTGTTAAAGAGTATCATTTCTGTTCCCTCTGTGTGTCCTCCACTGTTCTTTGGTAACCAGGGAAAACATTTACTTGACAAGAGTTTCTGAATAACTAGGAAATGAGTTCAATCAACCTTTGTAATTGTAGCTGAGTCAAAATGCTCTGCACAAAAACAGTGACTCAGTGGAAGTGACTCCTGACCCGGAATTCCTTTTTAATAAAGGATGCATTTTATTTCTAATCCAGGAAATAAGGACTCTTTGTCACTACTGGTATGAAGGTGAACACATGCCAGAAGTACGGGGATCAAAGCCAAGGTTAAAATGTAACTTCTCCTCATGGGCGCTTTTGCCCTGTTTATCTGTGCTGTGTAGATGTCACTGATAATCATCAAGTAACATATATGGCTTTGAAATACATCACATTACCTGCATTTTTATTGTGCCTTAAGCAGACCTCCTGTCCAATAATATTGCTTCAACTTAATACTAAAATTATAATTATTAAACACTTCAGGTTCAAATTCAACAGGTATCTTATGTGGTATTTGTGACAGGTAGGAACTACTTTTCAAAACTCAAGATATACGAAGTATCTTACTTTTCTAAATAAATCTCTTCTCAAAGGCCTCAATTAGTAAGGCCAAAAACCATTATTTAACTCTTCTTTGGCTTAGCTTACTAGGATGTGACCAAAAGGTTTTCATAAGTCATTTAGTAGCAAAATATGACCTGAACTCATAAGTCCACTAAACTTGAGCTGAACTAAAATGAGGTCTTTATTTCAGTCCATACAATTTCAGGTTTCATTATAAAATTAACATTTCATTAAGGAGTGCTTCCCTAGTCCTTACTGGAGGTGCTATATATACACAGTATGTGGTCTACATTACAACTGTAAGATCTAAAAACCGCTGAAGTTTGAAACATGATTGGTCTCAAGACACTGAATCTGTACTTATTTTCTTGGTCTGCTTCACATAGGGTTTAGAAGATGATAAAGGTTAGAATAAAACAGTATCACAATTTTTTTCAACTCTCTAGAATCCCAAAAGAAGGCTGAAGAAATTTGCCATGAGTATTATATGAAGCTACGTTCTGGACTTACCATAAAAAAGAAAGCCTGCTATTTTAGGAAAGAAATCCCCAAACGATGTTCACTAAAAGCAGGTAAGGGAAAGAAACTGTACGTTCCTAGGAAGAGCAATGGGCATCTATGTGTTTTACTTACCAAATCTGATTGTATTAATTTTTTCCTCACCAAACTTCTGCATGAGGAAAAAAGTAAAAATGATGAACTCTTTATTGGCCACTTCAAAAAGTATATATATCAAGTTGTTAACAGCATGGGAGAAATGGTTGACTTATAATGTTAAGCAAAAACAGGATACAATATTATTTACAAATGTATTTACAATGTTCTTCATGTTTTTATTTAATAGAAGTAAACTGAAAGGTTTACAGTGGGGCCAGGGATGAGTAAGAACCTGTCAGATCCTGGAGAACCAACTCCCTGAGGCTGTGACTACCGTTAGCAGGCAACCTTGACCGCGAACCATCAAAAGGGCACAGCATCTTCTCAGAGTGGAGAATGAGGGTTCACCCACAAACTCTCCCTGTTTTGCAGGTGGAGAGCGCAAAGAAGACCAGTTCCTTGTTCCCTGTAAACGGCGTTCACTGAACAGCTCTGTCTTTAAAGTACTTGAGATCCAAGAACATACTACAGCATCAAATTTACCAAGTACTGGAGGTATGACAGGTGACAGGAGAGAAACAGGGGTGAGGGACAAGGAAGACACAGGACCATTAGCAAATGCTCCTCTAGGTAGTAGCCTAATCCTGTGTTTTTACATGTATCAGAAATTTCTGTCCATTTGCTGCTGATGTACCCCGTAGTGGTTTCCAAACTAGGTGCGACAGAGCTGCCCTAAGAAATGCACATGTTCTATAATGCTGCATCATTACTTTGAAAGGCCTGTTATAGTACAGATTGGAATCTCATACACTTTATTTCTGACACAAATATATGAGATATGATAAAAACAGTGAATATTTAATTTTTTAAACTATAGTAAAAAACATGGTCCTTAACCCCCCCCAAAATACTCCTTACATTAGAAATCCACATAGAAAGTCAATATCTTACACTCTCCAATATTGTGTACATTTTTCTAAGTATAATTCTATAATGTAAAATTATATCATCATTTTTCCTTTATACTATTTATTTTGTGGTATTGAGAATGAACCCAAGGGCCCTCACACTGAACTACACCCTCAGACCTTTTTTTAAAATTTTGAGACAGAGTCTTGCCAAGTTGTTATATTGCCCAGCCTGTGCTCAAACTTACAAATATCCTTCCTAAGCTACCCAGAGAGTTCAGATTACAAGTATACACCCCATGCTCAACTAAGATACAGTGATTTTATTCTGCAGGCACCACATGAGGAGCCCTAAATCTGCTCCTGTTTATACCACCAGACTTTAAAAATATTATTATTGGGCCAGGGAGTTAGCTCAGTGGTTCCGGCGCCTGTCTCGCAAGCGCACAGACCCGAGTTCGATTCCCCGGTAACCACATAACAATACTGGGTGTGGAGACCCACACCCAGCAGCAACCAGTACCACATACCACAATGCCGGGCGTGGTGGCTCACGCCTGTAATCCGAGCACTCAGGAGGCAGAGGCAGGAGGATTGCTGTGAGGTGAGTTTGAGGCTGAGCTCAGGGCCAGCCTGAACCACAAAGCGAGACCCTGTCTCCAAAAACCTAAAAAAAAAAAAAAAAAAAAAAAAAAAAATTATTATTTTCTAAAGGGCTGTGACAGTTAGGAACACTGCTTTAAGTTTCTCTTGTTATTTAGCCACTGTAGAGCTGGGCTTCCATCTGTATTCCCTTGGATTGTTAGAAACCCTAAATCATCACACTTTGCAGATGGGCTTTTACTTACATAAATCTGTCAAAGTAGAGTTCTTTCTTTCCCGCAGACCCTACACCATGTGGCCAGAAATGGAGGTTTCCAGAGACAATACTTTTTCAGCTTCTTTGCTCCCACCTAACACTCCCATAAGCACTAACATGGTCTCAGGAACTAGCATTTTTAATCTCAAGACTTTTGGCTAGTACAGCCTAAGTATAGCTAAAATTTGAAAAAAAAAATGTTCTTTGTGAAGCACTTCAAAAAACATTTGTCAAAAGAACTGTTGATGGCAACAAGTTTTTCAAATTCTTTGTAACAGGAATTTCACTCATTACAGAATCCTGTGCTTCCCTAAGTACATACAATGATCAAACTGTTAGTTTTGTTTTGGAGGATGGAAGTTATGTGATCAATGTTGAAGACCTGGGAAATGACAAAGAAAAAGGTAGAATATTTCTTTCTGTCTATAATTATATAAACTATGACTGGTAATTTAAAAATTAAATTTAGCAAACCAACAATGGATTAACTCAGTTATAGCAAATGGATTTTATGCTCTGTGCTAATTCATTTCAATTCACTGGCAGTGAGTGTCTGGAAATCACTGCCTAGAAAAGACTTCAGGAATTTAATCAGAGTTCCACAGGGGAAAATATAGATATTAATAAGTGAATCTATCGGGAAGTATGGAAAGAAGAAACACATGTGGTTTTAACTGCTAAATTAGCCGCTAGAACTTTCTAGCTATGCTGACATCACCAAAGTCCAATCTTCAGTAAAAGAACATCCTATTGCTATAAACATTATTTTAAATATTTTAGAAACTATTTTGAAGAATCCATCAGAGCATATTCTCTTTTTGAGATCTTTCTCAGAACTGCCAAAGTTTTGCTTTTGCTGATGTATGACAGAAAGGGAAAATGTATTCTGGCATTATGTACTGTACATGATCAAGTTGATTTTTTTATAAAATTACATGGCACCAAAGTGATTCTATGCCTTCTCTTGCAGACAAGGTACTATTGCGTTACTATGAGTCTCAGTATCCCTCAAGTGAATCAGGTAATTTGAAGGCCTGGCTAGTTACAGTGTTTAAATTCTTAACTTTGATGTAAGGATGAATCCAAAATATCTGCAGAAAACAAAGTTTTAAAATGTTCTCTCTAACCCACGGTCATGATAAAATTTTTGATCCAGAGAGAATTCATCTTCTCTCTTCAACTTTTTAGATTAATAGAATAAAGTTTTGGCTACATATAATAAATGTCTCTCTTAGCCAGCGCCGGAATGACAATTCTGCTCAAAGACTGGAGCCAGAGCTTTGCACACCAGTAGTTTAAGTCTCTGGCACCTTAACAAAGTCAATCAGCAGAGAAGCAAATGCATGCATTCCTTTTCCCTTAACTGAAAGTGTATCCAACACTTCCATTCACCTCATTCTGGGCAGAACTTGCTACATTTAGGCACAAGAAGGCTAGGAAACGTGCTCGTGCTATTATGTAAGAAGAGGTGACTTTTAGGGGACAGCAGATAGGGAAGCTGACGGCAGGGAGGTGCCTATCAGAGCTACCTGTCCAACTGGAAACCGTTCTTAAAAACTAACCTCTCTTCTTTGAAGGATTTAGATGTACCTCTACTTACCCAATAGTGACTCAAATAGCTCTAAGTGAAGAAAGAAGTGATTTTGCTTAGCAGAATAGGCTCTTTTTCTGGATGTTAAATTCATGGAAGTTGAGTTACAAGTCTTAACTTTATAATTTATTTTTTCTTTATAAAATTATATATATATAATATACAATATGAAATTTTGAAGTACATACACACAGTGGGATGGTTAAATCAAGCTGATTAAGAAAGATATTATCTCACATACTTATCTTGTGATTTCAAGGTGATGGTGTTGATGGTAAGCTGTTAATGGTAAACCTGAGTCCTACAAAAGACACAGATTTCTGGTTGCACGCCAACAAAAAGGAACACTCCGTGGAGGTAATGGAAATGTCATTATACAACTGTCACTGATTATACCTATTTTGTATATATTTGGGTATTGTGTTCCAGTGTATTTCAATGGAGTTTAGCTTGTGGTACTGTAAATAAAACAGTCAGTTGTCACTACTGACTTCCCTGGACTAAGGAGGGAAGGAAGAAAAGTGTAACATTGTATGTGGCCTTGATAAACAAGGTCTGGTCTTTCCCAGCTTCACAGAATCACCCCAGAGCTTGTCAGAAATGGAGGATGTCAAAATCCTCCACCAAAACCAAAAATTTATCATTTGAACAAGTCCCAAGGGGACTCATAATTTCCTTATGGTGTGAAAGATGCTGCTACATAGAATGATCTCAAATTCTTTCTATTTGGTTTTAGGAATTACATTATGTTTTTCCAGGAAGTGTTTCTTAGTGAAAGAATTTTCTGTTCCAAGTATGCTGGAAGGGAGAGCAGCAAACATTTCCATATGTCACAATTTATGGACAGAATTACAATCTGTACTCCAACCACATGATTCAGTGCATTTTCTTTACTTTGGGAATGGCAGTATTATGTTGGTTATGACAAGGAATTATTAATATCTGAAAGAACAAGCAAGTCAAAGATAGAAGCAAAGAAGAAAATATGAAAGTGTAATATGTAAGACAAATCATACCAATACGTAAAAATTATAAAGGCCATACAGCAATGTAAGGCATTACTATACAATGCATCGTACCCAGAACTTTCATCAACAAAAGACTTCTAAGTGTACACAGTGTCTAGCAGATATGACTACTCAACAATAAAGCTAATTCTTACAAAGCTCTATTATATACCATCACTTGCTAAATACTTCAGAAGCATTTTCATTTCACTCTTACAATAATCCTATGATGAAGTAATTATACTGGTCAGCTACTGCTGTGTAACAAACTATCCCTAAAACTTAGTAGCTTAAAATAATAATAATTTATATTAATCATATGTCTGCAGGGTGAGAATTAACTGATCAAGAAAAACGAATAAACTAAATTCTTGAGCCTCGAGAGGTAAAGCAAAGTGCCTAAAGTTTTAGAAACAGTAGACAGCAAAAGAGGGGTACAAATCCAAAACGGCTGCAACCAGATCCAGTCATTCTAAGATATATTGTCCCTCTGAATAGATTTACTATCAGTGAATCAAGTGAAGTCCTGCGCCCAGCCTTTATCCTTTATTTTTTCCTTCCTCCCTCTCTCCTCAGTAAGTACGTTTGCTGGAAATAGCAATTTACAAGTAATTATTCTCTTTAGCATCCAACACAGGAAGGAGAAGTTGATTTTCTACTTCCAATGCATGTATTGATGGCTTTTTCTCTTGTTTCCTCAGCTCCAAAAGTGTGAAACCACATTGCCTGACCAGGCCTTCTTTGTTCTGCATAAGGAGTCCTCTGAATTTGTTTCATTTGAATGCAAGAGTAATCGTGGAACATACATAGGAGTGAAGGACAAACACCTTGCTCTGATAGAAGGAAAGAATCCAAGTAGTGAAAATATCATGTTTAAGCTCTCAGACTTAATGTGATGGAAAGCTGTGGGTTCTGGTATGAACAACTCAAATGTTGTCATTGGAGAAGGGATAAGAATGCTGTAGAAGGTTTTTCTTATGCGTAAAAATACTGTTTCTAATCCCTCAGTTGTTTTATTCCCTTCTATATAACTACGTTTAATAAAAATATGAATTATATATTGATTTTTTAAAACTCTGCTAACTTTTTAGAAAGATATAGCAGAGCTATTTCTTTTAGTCCAGAAATAATTTCACATTTAGTGTAGGAAAGCAAATGTCATATTTCAAGTTGCATTTTAGATAAGGATGTATTTTAAAGAGCTCTATCATTTTTCCTGATTCTAAACCTACAGAATAGATTCAATCATTAGAGTTCCTAGCAGAAGACCAGATACTACCGTCACTATTATTCAATCAGACTACAAAACACCAACTACATTTGTAGATGTCCCAAGCAATTTCCTGATTTGCTAGCTGTAACTGCCCTGAGTTCTGACACTCCTCATCCGGCGTAGTGGTTCACACTTCTATTTCCAGCACTTGGAAGGCCAAGGCAAGAGGATCACAGGTTCTAACCCCAGCTTGGGCAACAGTCTTTAGAGTCTGTCTCAAAAATAAAAAAATTAAATTAAAAAAGAATTTTTAAACTACCGAAAAGAAGAGAAAAAAAGAATTATGAAACTTCAAATGCCTACACCCTTAGGATATATTTGGGTGAAAAGGCAAGGATAATTGAAAATTTAAGAAAAATCTAGTATTTGTAAATAATTTTACCTCTAATTGTTTCATTGTAAAAACTGTGACACCTTTAAGCAAAAATTATTATTATTTTTTTTTTTTTGGAGACAGGTCTCACTTTGTAGTTCAGGCTGGCCCTGAGCTCACAATGTAGGCCCGGCAAGCCTCGAACTCACAGTAATCCTCTGCTTCTGAATCCTGAGTGCTAGGATTACAGGCATGAGCCACCACGCCCAGCATTGTGGTATGGAGTTACCAGGGATGGAACCCAGGCCCTGGGCTTGCAAGACAGGCGTCGGAACCACTGAGCTAAATCCCTGGCCCCTTAAGCAAAATTTTGACACCAAGAAGTGAACCAAGTTTTAGTTCACACAGTTCACACACAGAACTGAAATTAGTGGGAATATTTAACAAATTGAAGCTTTAGTAATGGAGTTCTGATGTGTGTTAGAGCAACCGAGCAGCAGGAGGTCCAAGTACACTGGCAGAGCTGAGGTCCTCCAGCCTATCAGGACTGAAGAGAGCCACAGAACTAACTTTAAAATATCAATAACCAGTCTACTATGATGGTATGATAGACTATGGCCCTCTGATACTGGCTTCCTAAGATATATGGCTTCTGATAAATTTCATCCCATTGGATAAAATTTCTGCTCATCTTTGCTTCCTATATGTACAAGTCTTATTTTTTTTCTGGCTTCTCAAAAAGACTGCTTCCTGTGAAATTACATTTAACTTTTGTCCCTTCTTTAGTTCATGTGACCAACATACCCCTAATATATCTCTGGCACTTCATTTTGTCTAACCTCTACATGGCAATACTTTTATGCTGTTTTATTTAGCTACATAGTAAAATTATATATATATATATATATATATATATATGTATGTATATGTATACACACACACAGTCACTGGTGACAACATTTTTATTTGAACATCTTTTTACTTTATTGTTGTAAAAGTAGCAAAATGTATGTTCAATTATATAGTAACATTATTAACTACTAAAGGAATGTTCTGGTTTGGGGTTTGTTTGTTTGTTTGTTTTGCTTATTTTAAAGCCTTAACTTTAACAGTGCTTCATAGGCTTAACACTTACAATAAATGAGCAACACAGTAACAGGAAACTTATAAAATATGATCATTTCTGAAAGCTAGTTTGTTGAAATCTATAAGATATAGCCACTAGTAAAAAAGAAAAAAAGTAAAAGAACCTGAGAATTGCTGTATAAAATTATACAATGATAATGGTATAACTTTATTTCATCAATTTGTCAATAATTTTACTATGGAGACGAAATAAAAGCAGTATTTAATCATTCTCTCTGAAAAACACTAAAGGCTGGACCATAAGCATTTGTACAATAAACTTAAAATATATCCATTATCTTGTTTATCAATCAGAATAAACCATTTTTTCAAATGTTGTATGGCCACAGTGATTTTATCATAGATGACTCAATATTCTGGAATTCTTAAGTGAAAGTAAGCATACCTCAGTCCATAAATATTGATATGTGGTGTAGGTTATTTGTCCAATAATTTCAGACTCAAAACTAAGATTTTCTAGGGAAGGAATTGTATCTGTTTTGCCTTTGTCTTCTTAGTCAGTGCCCATTGTACTAACCAGCACAAAGAAAGTTCTGCGTGACTTTTACTCAAGATCAGTCAACATGTACCTGCATCAGAGATTAACCTAAGATTGCAACACCTTTAGATATCTTTCAAGACAGCTGTTCATTTCTTGTGTTTTATTTTGCTTTTTAAATAATAGTATCAACCATTATTACAATCAGTGTTGATCAATACTTAAATGTGTAACCAGAAGTGGTGACACGCCTTTAATCCCAGCTACTCGAGAGACTCAGGCAGGAAAATCCCAATTGCAAGGACAGCCTGGGCGATTTAGTATGTCCTTGTTTCCAAATCAAAAAATAAAAAAGACTGAGGAATGTACCTTAGCGGTAGAGCACTTGCCTGTCACTCACAATGCCTTGGGTTCAGTCATTAGCATCAAAAACAAAACAAACAAAAAATCTAATATTCCAATATTTGACAATATTTGAGAATGAGATAACTACAAATTTATTTACTATAACATGTGATCAAAGAAGAGTGAATGCCACTGCAGTGTCACACAGTGGAAAGGCAGGCATCTTTAGTATGAGAAGCAATGCCTTGAACAGTAGTAGGAATGCATGACAAGTTTCAACTTGTCAGGGACAGTCAGTTAGTTGAGTTATGGTGAGAGAATGTATGTTTTAAAGTGTGTTGTAAATTATGGATACAAACAATGCATTTCATTGGAGCTGCTAGATCATGCTGCTTCAGACTCTAACTTTTAAAGAACTGTCATTATAGGAAACAACTTTGGTCTATGATTATGATCTTAAGATTAAGGTTCAGAGTTCTCCATGGAAACCACCCAGTTTTTAATCCCAAAAAAACACATCAATCAAGATCCAACATCAAGGTGATGTTACGTTTTTTGACTCAGCAAAGAATGTATCCAGGAATACTACAGTGAACTCTGAATATTATGAGGACCTATTAGAGTGTTTAAGAAACTACATATGAAGAAAATAGCCTGAGAAATGGACAGTTTTCCTCCACTAGGACAATGTTCTGTGTGATACACTGATTCTGGTATGGTACTTTCCCCTTCACCAGATCTGGGACCAGACGATATCTAGCTCTTTCCCAAAGTCAAAATGAGCACAAAAGGCCAACATTTTAAATCAATTCAGGACATCAAGGCAGTTACAAGAGCAAAATTACAGACACTCTCAAAACAGGACTTGCAGAACTGCTTTAGAAAGTGTCCTGAAGAATAAATAAGTGCATTCAAAGCAAGGGAAAGTATTTTCAGGACTAATGACAATGTATCTTTTGTTGTCACAAATTTTTTAAAATTTAAACATTCGTATCTCTGATCATACTTTGTAATTCATTAACGTTAAGTAGATCAGAAAAACAAAAGATGAATCTTGGAGGGAAAAAAATCAGTAAAATTGATAAATCTTTGACCAGGCTGATCAAAGGAAAAAACAAGAGGGGATACAAATTACTATTTTCAGTAATAAGAGGTTTGTTAGCATTACAGATTCTGAAGTTATTAAACACATAAAAGGGGATGGGGCTGGGGATTTAACTCAGTGGTTCTGGCCCCTGTCTTGCAAGCACAAGGGCCTGGGTTTGATCCCCATAACCACATACAACAATGCTGGGCAAGGTGGCTCATGCCTGTAATCCCAGCACTCAGGAGGCAGAAGCAGGAGGATTGCTGTGAGTTAGAGGCTCATCTGGGCTACACTGTGAACTCAGGGCCAGCCTGAACTATAAAGCAAGACTTGTCTTTAAAAAAAAATTATATATATATAGATAGATAGATATTATATATCTATATATATAATTATTTATAAATATATTTAATATATTGTATTTATATTTATTTATATGTTTATATTTATATATAAATGATTTTTAATGAAACATTATGAACAATACAATAAATCTGACATTAATGAAAACAGACAAATTCCTCAAAAGACACAGCCAGCAATATTAACCCAAGAAGCAAACCTGTGTCAAGTCTCTGTTTTAACCATTCTACACTATGTAGGGCAGGGGCTCCTCACTAACTGAGTGAATAGGGGGTATTCACAACAGTTAGCAGCCTATGGATGAATGGAGAAAAAGCAGGTAAATAGACCTCAGAGAACCTCAAATTTATGACCGTTTACATTCCTCATCCATGCAAAGCCATCAGACTGCAGGGTCTTAGCTGCCCCCTGATGTACTGATGACTCTCTAGACCAGGCTTCTTTGCTGAGGTGCAGGCCCCACCATGTTTCCCTAACTACAAGACACTGCCATGTAGATCTGCTACAGATTCTTCACATTCAGTAAAACCCCAACCAAATGTACGTTTCCTTTATCCTATCACCAAAGTCACTCTTTCATCTCTGTATAACCAGCATTTAGCACAGCAGCCTGACACTTTCAACAATTTATTATTAAATATTTACAGTAGTCAGTTGGGCCATTAATGATTCTGGTGTGCTTTCTTCTACTATTTGTTGCTGTTTTCCTGAGTTCAGAGGTACTCAAGCATTAGCATGGGCAAACACCATCTGGAAAACTTGTCCAAACACATTATCAGAGCCTTCACCCACAGAGATCCTGATTCATTAGGTCATGGTGTGACATATTTAATAGGTGTGGCTGATACAAAACAGAGAAAATATAATGTTTCTCTACCAAAAATGTCTCACTCCTTCCCACAATGCCCTATGTTTAAAGTGCCTCACTCTTTCCCATATATAGCATCTCCACCAAAAAGTGCCTCACTTCTCCACAATGCTTTGTGGTAAAGTGACTTTCTCTTTCCCACAATGCCTTGCATTCCCAACAACAGTAAACAAAGCCAACATGGCCTAGGCAGCCAAAGATACTTCTCCTTCCTATAATGCACCATGCTCCCTTTCACCCCCCTGATGCCATCTTCTGATCATAGGGAAACCTACCAATTATTAGATAGTTTAGTGTCTCTCCACCTCCTGATGGCCTATGCCATATATGCTCTAGGCCATATAAGATGCTTACACCCTTCTTTCCTGACAACTGACCATCTTGAGAGTAGCTCATAATAAAGTCTGTTGTAGACAACTGGGCCTTGACATATTTCTTTTTTTTTAATTGAAATCTTTATTGGTACATTCCATATACACATCATGATTGCACTCCATAATGGGGATTTGTACCAGTATAAGACACAACTTAATTCTCATTTTTTCCCATAGCCCTACCCACCCTACCACCCCCCATATACATAAAATTTGTTTCCTTTCTTTTTTGTTGTAATCTCATTACTTTTCCCCCTTCACCCTATTTTACTTTGAGCATTTTCTATTTCACAATATATAACATACAATTCTAGGACTCATTTACATCTTTATTTTCTCATACCAGAGACAAGATGCGATATGTACCTATCTGTGCCCTATTTATTTCACTTATGAGGATAGCCTCAAGGTATGTCCATTTAAGTAGAAATGATTCAAACTTAATCATTTTTTATGGCAGAGTAATACTCCATTCTGTAGAAGAACCACAGCTTTTTTATCCAGTCTCCAGTGGATGGACACTTGGGTTGTTTCCAAGATGTAGAAATCACAAACTGAGCTGCTATAAACATGGGTGTACATATGTCACTGTGATATGAGTCTTTTAATTCTTTTGTGTATATACCTAGCAGGGCGATGGCTGGGTCAAATGGGACCTCCAATCCTAGCTTTTTGAGGAATCTCCAAACTGATCTCCACAGGGTTGTACGAGTCTACAGTCCCACCAACAGTGGAGAAGGGTTCCTTCTTCTCCACAGCCTCACCAACATTTGCTGTTGGCTGAATCTGAAATGGCAGCCATTCTATGTGGAGTGAGATGAAATCTCAGTGTTGTTTTCATCTGCATCTCTCGAATGACTAATGATGTTGAGCATTTCTTCATATGTTTCTTAGCTGTTCTTACTTTTTCTTCTGAAAAATATCTGTTCATTTCAGATGCCCATTTTCGAATTGGGTCTTTAAATTTGGGTGGGCTGATTTTTTTGAGTTCTTTATATATTCTAGAGAGTAACCCTTTGGTTGACATATTTCTTTTTAATTTTTTTTATCAATGTACATTTATAATTCTTACAGAAGATGATGTAAGTGCACAGTCACTGCTAATCTGCACTTTAGATATCTATTCTAAATGAACTTTCTCTCTTGGAGCAAGTCTTCTGTAATGATATCCTTTTTACTCTGAATTCTGGCACCTCTAGTAGCCTGTCTGCCAGCTTCCTGGTTTTTACTGGCAAATCAACTTTGATATCATTGTTTAACTTTCCTAGTTCTCCTGTCTTATCTAGACTCCAGGTCTTGAGCTTTCCACTTTTCAGTCCTGCTGCCGGCCTTAACATTTGCAAAGGCTGGCATCCAAAGTGATGACAATATTATATAATGCTAAATTTGTCAAAAAAAAAAAATTCTTGGGCTGGGGATTTACCTCAGTGGCTCCAGCACCTACCTTGCAAGCAAGCACAAGTCCCCTAGTTCAAACTCTAGTAACCACATACAACCATGGCAGGTGTGGTGACTCACACCCACCAGCAATTGGTACCACATATCACAGTGGGAAGAGTGGCTCACGCTTGTAATCCCAGTACTTGGGAGGCAGAGGCAGGAAGATTGCTGAGTTCAAGGCTGAGTTCAGGACCAGCCTGAACTACAATGTGAGACCCTATCTCAAAGAAAAAAAAAACTAAAAAAAAAAATAATAATAATTTTTTTCTCAGTTTCTGCTTAAGTTACATGGCACAATCTAAGCTCTCCTAATAATGAATCTAAAGTGAAGGACAGCATTTTATGGCTCCAACTACCAACCACATTTAATCAGGACCTTTCCAGACACTAATCAATAAAAAGTCATGGGATGTGGGTTACTTTTGTGTGGGACCTCCACATGAATGGAAGCCTAGTGGACAGCAAAAGCACAAGCTTTGGTAATAGAGTTCTGGGTTCTAATCTCACTTTCTGCCAGCTATTGAATTCATCTACTGTGCACTTCAGTTTCCTTACCTATGAAATGGAGCCAATATGTCACTTAGGACTCTAAAGAAGACAGAAAACGGAAATGGGTATATCTAGCACAATTCCTGGTCTATATTAGAATAAATCACTGTAAATTGCTTCTTTTCCTCCACCTCCAGTTAATCCCCAACAGTCCTTTTTTCTAACCCAAAGGAAACTTCACAAGGAGTACTATACAAGAAAAACAAAGAAAGATTGTTAAACAATGTCAATTTTTGGCTCAAAGGGACTGCCAAGTGCTTCCTCACATCAGAATATTGCAGCTAAATAGTTCTCAAACAGAAGTATCTTGTAAAGTTAAACATAGGTAAGAACATTAAATATTTTCCTACTTTCTGGTACTGATTACAAGATGTAATACTGGTCTATGCTTCTAGTGAAAGAATAATTACTCTACAACATTAAGTAAGCAGTTTGGAATTTTGGGATGAGCCTCATGAGGACAGCATAAATTTAAATAGTCTTTCTCCTGTGACCAATCTTGAGTAATTATGGTTAAGAAATCTAAAGTGAACAATACAAAGAGATTTAGTAACTTATACAACTATTTACTAGGATTTCTTTTTTTTTCAATTTTCCTCTGTAGTTGTCACCAAGTACCCATTTCTGGAAATAAAAACAGTAAAATCTGGGCCAGGGATTTAGTGCGGTGGTTCCAGCACCTGTCTTGCAAATGCAAAGGGCCAGGTTCAATCTCCGATCCATGGCAACCACATATAACAGTGTGAGGTGTGGAGACTCACACCCACCAGCGATCAGTACCACATACTACAGTGCTGGGCGTGGTGCTCACACCTGTAATGCCAGCACTCAGGAGGCAGAGGCAGGAGGATTGCTGTGATGTGAGTCTGAGGCTCAGCTCAGGGCCAGTCTGAACTATAAAAAGTGAGACCCTGTCTCAAAACAACAACCACAAAATACTCAGTAAATCATCAATATTTGAAACTCAGTAGTTTGGTCAATCATCTTCCTTCTAACATAAAAAAGAAAATTAGAAAAGAAGGAAAAGTTATTATTTTGAGGAATACTAAATTTGTGAAGAAAGTTATCCTCTCTTCTCCTGGAAACCAAACTTGAATATTTCCTGTAAAACCAAATGATCTGAATAAATTTTGGAAGCTGGCCAGAAGAAGAGACTGACACTGGGTTTTCTGACTGCTGCCTATTTTATAATAGGGCCTACTTTGGTAAGTCCACCTGTCAATCAGTGCTTATTATAGAAACAGACTGAATACAAGATACAAAGTATATAAGAATTTACAAGATTGCCTTACAATGGCCACCCACAGGAAGAATGCAAGAAATCTCTCTGTGCACTGGGGAAGTAAAGAATCCAGTCAAAGGCTTGGAGCTCACTGTAGTGTCACATGCGAGTAGATATCAGAAGGCCCGGAAGCACCGGAAGGCTCAGCAGTCTGTGCCAGAAGCCAGGGGCAACGTCAAAGGTGAAAAGATTCTGAAGGAACAGAAGTAATCCTTCCTTCTTCTTATACCTTTCATAGGGTACTGGTGACAGTCCTCCTTAGGGTGAGTCTTACACACCCAGAGGTATGCTAAGTCAATCCAGTTAGGTGTTTCTCACTCAAGTTGACACAATCAACTAACTACCATAGCCCAACCAGGAAAGACTGTAGACTAGTCAGAGTCATAGTATGAGAAACTTTAAGACTGTTCCCTTGGTATATAGTAGACCAAGTAGACAAAAAAAAAAGAAAAGAAAATCACTACAAATACAGAAGACTTTGATGATATTATCAACTAAACTGCCTTAGAGAACATTACAGAATATTTATTTTTCTGGGGGTTGAACTGTGCCACTAAGCTCCATCCCCAGCCCTTAAATGACTACTTTTAAACTACCTCCGTAACAGTCAACAAAAATAGAGCAACCTAAACCCAATGCAAGAAGTAGAAAAGACGTAATGAGAGAGATCAAGAAAATGGAAAATTTAAAAAAGAAAATAAAAAGTTAAAACCAGTTCTTTGAGTAGCTCAGTCAAACTAATAAATCTGCCACCAACTGATAAAGAAAATATAAATCATCCAAATCAGACATGAAAGAATGGACATCACTATGTGGTGGGTCCCAATCTGCTCTCGGTGCTCAAATTCACAGACAAACACGAATCAATAACATCAAAAGCAGTTAATTCAACAATAGGAATCAGTAATTTTACACACAAAACTTTGACAGGTATTTAGTGTTCCTAAAGTCGAGAACCAAATTAAGTCTGACCCTTTGGAAAGTGTGAATCCTGTGGTGAACTCCATATCAAGAAAAATCACCAAGATGTCACCAAAGGACAATGAACTAATGAACAGCGGGCATCTATAATTTCAGCTCCTCCAGAAACTGAAGCAAGAGCATAACAAGCTCAATTTAGTGAAACTCTGTTTCAAAATGAAAATCAAGCACCCCTGGGTTCAATCCCCAGCACCACAAAAATAAACAAATAAATTTTAAAAACATACGAGAAATACTTAAAATCTATTATGTAAAAATGGAACGCCTAAGTAAACTAGTATGAAACAATTTTTTTTTTTTTTTAAGGTTTTTTGAGACAGGGTCTCACTTTGTGGTTCAGACTGGCCCTGAGCTCAGCCTCAAACTCACATCACAATCCTCCTGCCTCTGCCTCCCGAGTACTGGGATTACAGGCATGAGCCACCACGCCTGGCACTGTGGTATGTGGTACTGGTTGCTGCTGGGTGTGGGTCTCTACACCCAGTATTGTTATGTGGTTACCGGGGAATCGAACCCCGGGCCCTTGTGCTTGCAAGACAGGCGCCGGAACCACTGAGCTAACTCCCCGGCCCCTGAAACAAATTCTTGAAAAACATATACTGTATTAATCTATTTATTCTATTAGTTTGAAAAGTCAAAAACTCTACAGATACTGGATTCCCCTACTGACAGGGACAGATTACAAGAAAATGTAAAGAAACTTTTCACAGTGTTCTGTAACTTGATTGTGATGACAGCCACAGATCTACAGACTTCATCAAAACTCATCAAGCTATATAGTTAATTATTTGTTTTACTGTACAGAAACTATCCCTCAATGAACCTGACTAAAAATAAAGTCAAATTATAGTTTGGCCTGATGCATCCAGTGTGAAATTTATTAGCCTGTGCGTGAAACCCTTGGTCACTTTTAAAAAGACATGAAAATGTAAAAGTTTAAGTGTTTTTTCATTAAAAATCAATGGGAAGGCTGGAACAATGCTAAATACCTTTTGTGGGACTGGAATTTGGTCTTTCCTGGAAACAAAGGAAGATCCTTAAGGGCATTATAAAAGGCACTTTTTACTTAACAGGCTTCCAGGAATCTTACAGATAATATCTCACAGATAATATCTCCTAAAGAGACTATCTCAGAAAGCCCAAAGCAAAGATGGTCTCATCTCAAAGAGATTTGAAAATGTAGCTGCATTTACTGTAGTACATTATATCACTGCACTGACATACAAAGACGTCCACAAATGTTTAATAAAGAGATCCACTTGAGGGGGAAAACAGACATAATATAAATGAAAAGAAAAAGCCTCTGGACTCCAAATTCCTACATGCAAGAAGTGATTTGAAAAAACTACTCTATGTGAACACGGGCAATATTTTCTGGAAAAGGAAGGATGATTCAGAAGACAACCAAGATCCTGGAGAATGAAAGCAAGTGGTCATGGATGACCGCTCTGGGCAACACCCTTGAGCCCCAGTAGGGAGTAGGACACCTAGTAGTCATCTGGATTTCAGAATCACTGTAGAGGGCTGGGATTCATAGCTCAGTGGTACCAGCCTGTGTACAGAGAGAGAATCCGAAGGCTGGGTAGATGAGCTTGAGCCATCACAGACCAACATGAGTTGCCATCAGCCCTCGAGGACAAATTGAGGTCGTAAGTCAAGGCCCGCTGTATCTACAGTTCATTCAGTTTTAATTACAGATTATACCATGGGCTGAACATACTACAATTTTATTTTAATGAGGGGGACAGTGGGGTGGAAAAAGGGATAAAAAACATTATGACGTGCCAACCCCCCACAAGAAACATAATCATTATGTAGTCCAAGCATACTAATTAAAACTAAAAGGAAGGCAAAATTAAGAACCAAAAAAAAAAAAATACTTTTAAGGAATATTTGTGTTACTACCAACAGTTCTGCTCTGACCTTCCTTGAATACACACATTCTTGTAGGTGTGTCCTGGTGTACTTGTACAGCATGCGTTTCTGTGAGAACACTAGTAGCAAAATTTTGGAGTTCAGGGGTAACTTTAACTTCAGCTGTATTAGATTCTGAAAAACATTTTTCTTATGTAGTCATTCTACTTTACACTCCCCCCTCAAAAGTATATGATAGTCTTCATTGCTCAGTATGTTCATCACATATTGTGTTATTGAATATTAGCTTTTCCTAATCTAGTGCCTATGTACATATATCCTGTCATTTTAATCTGCATTCCTTTGACTTATAATGAAATTGAGCTTCTCTTCACATATTTATTGGACATTTGAGTTTTTGTCTGTTCAGGCTGGAACAGTGGCTCCTTTGGAAATGTCTCTGTCCTCACCCCTTTGCCTCTCTTCCCTAATCCTTCAACATTCCTACCTTTTCCTGAGGGCTCTAAATTCTAAACAAAGGCCTGTGCCTCACACAGTGGCACATGTCTGTCATCCCGGCATCTGGGATAGGAGGACTGCAAGTTCAAGACCAGCCTGGACTACATAGCAAGATATTTCTCAAGAGAAAACTTAAATAAATAAAGGCATCACCTATGTAGTTAAAATATAGACTGTTAAATGTCTTTCTCTACAGCTCATAACATATAATTATATCTGAAATTCCCCTTCCTTTCTTTAATTAATATGGTAAACAGCATTTACTGAGTCATCAATTTATATAAAATGTATGAATTATACTTATAGAAAAGTAACGTGTTTGAAGAAAAAATACAGGAGCTGGCTCTAGGTGGTTAAGATCCATTGCAATGTTCTAGAGAAGACACACACCAAAGGAAAAAATATCAGTAATTTCCATAAAGAAGAAAAATAAAGAAGAAATATTATAGTAATGTTTTCTGATTATAATATAATGAAATCAGAAAATTCTAGCACACACAAAAAAAGGCTTTCTACTATTAAATAGCACTTGGCTGAAAGAAAAAGTATGATTAAAATTTAAAAATAAACAATGACAATGAAAGAATTGCATATCAGAATCTATAGGATACATTTATTACATTCATCACAGGAAAAACTCATAGCAGTTTTTTTAAAAAAAATTCATGGCACTCATTGAAAGAGTAATATTACCAGATTATAGGTCCTGGGAGGATTCTTTGTGTGTCCTTAGGTGTCCTGAACACAGAACTGGACAAGGCACAGAGAAAAGGTATGAGGATCATACATTTACTGAAGGTGGAAAAGAAGTTTGCCCTACACAGTAAGAGCCAGGTGGTGAACAGACACACCGTGGTCACCAGGATAAGGAAAGGGGATCTTTTGTGTCTGGAATTCTTGGACTGAGTTCTCCATCATGAAAACAAGGCATTGCGAGGGCCGAGGATTTAGCTCAGTGGTTCCAGCGTCTGCCTGGCAAGTACAGGTCTGGAGTTCTATCCCAGGTATCACATACCACAATGCTGGGCACGATGGTTCACATCTGTAATCCCAGCACTCAGGAGGCAGAGGCAGGATTGCTGTGAGCTCAAAGCTAGCCTGAGCTGCTTAGTGAGTTCAGGGCCAGCCTGAGCTACAAAGTGAGACTCTGTGTTAAAAAAAACTAAAGAAGAAAAAAGAAAGACAGAAGGAAAAGAAGGCACTGAGAGAGCCATGCTATCAAAATCTCCCTTGGTCTAGGGCCAGATTTAAACTGTCTTATGGAAGACTTGCCTGGCACTCCACGAGATATAAATGAAGAAGTGAAAATTTTCATCTTGGTTCTACACAAAGCCATCCTGCCTTCTGCTCTGCACATGTGCCTTGGGACTGTATTATTTTGACAGATTTTGCCTTGTTGTTTTGACCAGTTTTGTTCTAGCCCTAATCTCCTACCTCACTAAGGTACAGAGAATTCATTCAGGACCATTACAATAGGTATAAGAACTACTGCAATAAGGTTTTGCAGTAAGGTAGACAGCTTGGGTTTGTTCCAAATACAGTGGGGAAAAGTGGGAACTTATAGTTAAGGAGCAGGACTGGGGGTGTTGGGATGGGCATGTGAGTGAATGGAAATGACCAAGCAATACCATAATTCTGCCTAAATTGAAATAAGGACTCTTGCCGAAAGCAAGTCAGCAGATCAAGCAGGTCAGAGTAAGCAAATGGTAGAGGACACAAAACTTTAATTAGCTATTGAAGGTGAACAAATATTGAAAGTGAGACCTTTTTGACTTTGCAAAATTTTTGTCAAAATTAAACCTTAAAGATATGCCCAAGATCATGGACTAGTTGAAAAAGAGCTGAGAAGAACCTTACTAGTCTGGTTAAAAAAAATCTTCATCAGTGAAAAATGGAAGATTAAGAATAAATGAAGTAAAGCCTCAGCTTTAAGAAAAAAATAACAAGGGCCGGGGGCTTAGCTCAGGGGTTCCAGTGGCTGTCTTACAAGCGCAAGGACCCAGGTTTGATTCCCAGTTAACCACATACAATATTGGGTGTGGAGACTCATGCCCAGCAGCAGTCAGTACCACATACCACAGTGCCGGGCGTGGTGGCTCACGCCTGTAATCCCAGCTCTCGGGAGGCAGAGGCAGGAGGATTGCTGTGTGAGTTTGAGGCTGAGCTCAGGGCCAGCCTGAACCACAAAGTGAGACCCTGTCTCAAAAAAATAAATAAATAAATAAATAATAACAAGGTAAGCCAAAAAAAAAAAGTATAGAAAGGGACTGAAAAACAAGAAAGTAGAAGTACTGAGGTAAGGAATATAAAAATATGCAAACTTAATTAATGAATTAAAATCCTGAGTTTCTGAAAGAAATTTTTGACGTACACAAGCCATTAGTTAATATAAAAAGGAAAAAAATTCACACATATACAAAATGGGAAAAGACAAAAGGAAAATATTTTTTTTTGGGTCCTGGAAGTTGCAATACGATGTAGTAGCAAACTAAATCTCTGAAAGTTTTTTATTTATTTAGAGATAAGGCCTTGCTAAATTGCCCAGATTGGTCTTGAACTGGCAATCTTCCTGATCTCCCTCAGTTTCCTAAGTAGCCGGGATCCAACAACTGAAAGGGAAATAGTTACTAAGTGAAGAAACTATACAAAGTATACAATATAATATCTCATTTTTGTTTATTTTGTTTTGGTGGTATTGGGGATGGAATCCTGGGCTTTGCATACACTAGAAGAGTGCTCTACTATCGAGTTACAGCTGTAGACCTTTTCATAATTTTTATTTTGAGACACAGGCTTGATGGGTCACCCAGACTGACTTAAAACTTGCAAACCTCTTGTCTCTGCCTCCTGAGTAGGGGTCACAGTGTGTACCACCGTTTCTGGCAATTTTGGTACATATCTCTACGCAGAAAAATTTGAAGATTTAGATGAAGTGGATAATTTCTGAGAGAAATACAGATTCCCAAATTAAAACTAGGTTAAACAAACCAATATCCATGGGAAAAACAGAGAAATCAATAAAGACTATCCTTGATCTTTAAGGAAGGTCTGGCAAACCATCAAAGAGCTGAAAACATCAACCTCTATAAACTGTTCTGGAGCAATGAAAAAGAAGTATCCCTGGATGGAGTCTGAGGAGGCCCCACTAAAGAGGTGATGAGGACTTCCACTGGAGGAGAGCAAGATCACAGCACTGTCACAGAAAAACACTGACAGCACATGTCTGGGACTGGCTTAGCTGATTCACAAGGCACTGGAAGGAAGGAAAGGACAATGGAGAGGGATTTGAGCTTGAAAGGAGGGACAGTGGTAAGGAAGATCAAAAGAAAACAAAGAGCTTTGAAAAAGCTGGGGTAGGCTCAGATTGGTTAATGGTTATCTCAGTTCTGGTTCTCCAAGATGGCTGGGGAGATAACCTCCCGCTTAATCTGGTCTCCAGGAAATGACTGTTTATGCTTGGGGCAGCCTGTTTTGTGGAGACTGTGCTGGAATCAAGGTGGACCATAGGTTTAGAGACTTCTGAGCTCTTCACCATTGAATGTCCTGGTAAATCTCTTCTCTTAGTGTTCTCAGATTTGAAGAGTAATGAAACAGGTTGTGAGATGGGTACTTAGAGCTAATAAACACTTTTAGACAAGACAATCTCTCAATAACTAAAATGCCTAGATGGAGAGCAGGGATCTGACCCAAAGCTTTGGTTGGTGTAGTAGTTGTTTTGTTTGTCTGTCTGCAGTTCTGGGGACTGAATGCAGAGCTTTCATACTGAGCTACGTGCCAGCCCTTTATTTCTACTCATTTTCATTTTGACAGAGGGTCCTGGGTCACCCTGGCTGGGCTCAAATTTACTGTCCTCCTACCTCAGCCTCCCAAGCAGCGAGGATTACAGCTGACCCACCCAATGTTTTGAAGTTATCAAATGGTGGTGGTGGTAGGGTCTATGAGGCTTCCTTCCAGTTCTTGGTGCCTCAAATGAAGAACTGGAGCAGATACATAGAAAAGGTAGCAAAGGTGTACACTTTCTAAAGATGGAAAAGAAGTGTGTTCTACAGGGATAGAGGGAGTCAATGAAAAGGCTCACAGGGACCCAGAAGGGAAGGGGAAGGAGGTCTTTTGTATCCAAAATTCCTGGGTTAGCTTCTTCTCATGCAAATAAAGAATTGGGACATTTACTGAATCAAACATTCCCTTGGCCTAGTTCCAGACTGAAACTGCTCCATCAAAAGACTCCTTTGGCTTCTCATCCACCCAATGTAAATAAAGGATCAAGAACAGTGTCTTCCAATTGGCTTTTCCCACATGCAAATAAAGAACTGCAAAAGGCATCTGTTTTTTACATACATTTCTATATTTATTTAAAATTAAAGACTATGGTTTGATATTAAATATTTTGACATCTTTATTATATCATGTGTCTATACTCAAATTTATTATTTTATTTTCACAACCAATTTCTGAAGTAATTCTGAAATATTCAATTACTCTGTTAGTTATATATATATCTGATTTCCCATAATATACTTAGTATTTAGATCAAATAGTAAAACTAGTATGATAGTGTTTGGCTTAGAGAAAGACTTCATCAACAAAAGGTCTATAGCATGAGAACTGGTAGAAGATCCCCAAATGGGATCTCATCTCATTAAAAAGCTTCTGCACAGCAAAGGAAACCACCAACAGCGAAAAGGCAACCAACAATATGGGAAAGAATCTTTACCAGCTGTTTCTCAGACAAAGGACTACTATCTAGAATATATAAGGAGCTTTAAAAAATCAGCCCACCCAAATTTAAAGACCCAATTCAGAAATGAGCACCTGATGAAAATAATACTGAGATTTCATCTAACTCCACAAAGAATGGCTGCCATGTCAGAATTAGCCAGCAACAAATGTTGGTGAGGCTGTGGAGAAAAGGGAACCCTTCTCTATTGCTGGTGGGAATGTAGACTCGTACAACCTCTGTGGAGACCAGTGTGGAGATTCCTCAAAAAACTAGGTTTGGAGGTCCCATTTGACCCGGCCAGCGCTCTACTAGGTATATACACAAAGGAATTAAAAGAGTAATTTCACAGCAACATATTTGCACCCATGTTTATAGCAGCTCAGTTTGTGATTGCTAAGTCTTGGAAACAACCCAAATGTCCATCAACTGGAGACTAGATAAAGAAGATGTGGTTCTTTTATACAATGGAGTATTACTCTGCCATTAAAAATGATAAGATTGAGTCATTCATACTCAAATGGATGTACCTTGAGGACATCCTCATAAGCAAAATAAACAGGTCACAGATGTGTAAATATCGTATCTTTTCTCTGGTATGAGAAAATGAAGTTGTAAATGAGTTGTAGTACGTATAGTTGATATTGTGAAGTACAAAATATTTAAAATTTTCTTTTAAAAATTTAAAAGGGTAAATAATGAGGGGAAAATGAATGTGGTAATAATAAAGAAAAAAGAAAACAAAGATTGTATATATATGGGGTGGGGGGTTACAGGGTGGGGGGAAAAGGGAAAAAATGAGAATCAAGTCATGTCATATTCTAGTACAGACTCTTAATGTTGAATGTGATTATGATGTGTATTCATAATGTACTGATAAATTAAAAAATGGGCATCTGAAATGAACATGCACTTTTCAGAGGAAGAAATAAAAGCAGCTAAGAAGTATATGAAGAAATGCTCAACATCACTGGTCATTCGAGAGATGCAGATAGAAACAACACTGAGATTTCATCTCACTCCACAAAGAATGGCTGCTATATCTCAGAATTAACCAGCAGCAAATGTTGGCGAAGCTGCAGAGAAAAAGGAACGCTTCTCCACTGTTGGTGGGAGTGTAGACTCGTACAACCACTGTGGAGATCAGTGTGGAGATTCCTCAAAAAGCTAAGATTGGAGGTCCCATTTGACCTCACTATTCTCTGCCAGGTATATACACAAAAGAATTGAAAGATTCATATCACAGAGACACATGTGCATCCATGTTTATAGCAGCTCAATTTGTGATACCTAAATTTTGGAAATAACCACATGGTCCATCAACTGCAAAAGGCATCTTTTGCTAGTTTCAAATGAAGGACTAGAAATAGTACTTTATGAGTTGATCCCTTTGTGGTTGCAGTGGTCCGTCTAGCAAGAAACTGAGTTCTCTGGGAGCCTGTAATTGGGTAGGAAGAAGGGTAGTGTGATGAGGTCTTGGGCTGCAGGGGGAGGCACCTGTTTTACTAATGAAGGAGATAGCTCTGAAATGAGGTAAAGCTTTGTTCTTCTTTAGCTCTTATTGGTAACCTATAACAATCCAGTTTTTATGCTTTTTTATTGCAAAAGCAGCTTTCATGTCCTACACTGCCTTAGAAAACACAAATCATGAGGATGGGAGGATAATCATGTTACATTTATGTATCAATATACTGAAATGAAACCCTTTACTCTGTATTACTAATATGCACTGTTACGATCACTTGAGGACTCGTGGCTGCTGCACACTCGTCCCAGGAATGCCAGGGCCACAGACAAAAGCGGCTTGTAGAGATGTGCAGGTCATGGTGCTCTCTGTCTACTGATTAAATGTTCACAGAATGTTTTTGAATTGCCTGCTCGGAATGCTTACCTGTATTCAGTTAACCTTCCCTCTTCTTTTCCCAAGACTAGCTATTACGGCCACCACCTCTGCATATACACTAGATAAACCTATGTGATTCTAATAAACTTTGCTATCAGCCTCCAGTTGGTAGTCCTGTCAGTTACTTAACTGATAGCCATCCAGTCATCCATGACTATCAGCCATCAGCCGGCAGAACTATTGTCTGTTCTTGATCATGCTCCTGGTCTCCTTCCCTATAGAGGGAAGAACTCAACAATGCACTAATACAACAAAACTTTTTTTTAAGAGAAAACACAAATCATGCTTTTAATTAGCAACAGGTTAAGGGCCCAGTAATGTGCCTGTCGCTGTCACTACACTAGTCTCTGTAGTATCAGAAGAGAAATATCCTAATTCCCTTTATAAAGGAAATCTAATATTGTTATCTAAAATTGAAATATATTCCCCATATCCCATCTATCTGTCTGTCTATTTGTATCTCTTCATTTTGGAGCAAACATTTTATAACTGGGAAACACTATAGTGATTTCCACTAAAATCAGGAAAAAGGATATCTACTATCTGTTTCTATTATATATGGAAGAAGAAGTTATTAATCAATCCAATTAGATCAGAGAATTTACTTAGAGACATAAGAATAGCTTAAACAGAAAAACAGTACATACATACAAATATGTCTATATATACATATACATAAAACCAAGCTTCTGTAATTAAGGTAGTGTGGTGCTGGCACATGAATAGATAAACAGACCAGTTCAATCAAAAAGAAAGCTGAGAAACAGACTGAGGTACATCTAAACATTCAGATTTGATCAAGGTAACATCTCAAATCATTCTAGCAAAAGTAAACTTTTAAAAAAATGATCTTGAGACCATCTGAAAATAATAAAATTAGCCTCATAGGCTCTGAATGGATTAGAAAACAATACTATGAAAAACTGGTTGAAAACTTATACATTGATGCAGTGGACTCATTCAAAATTGCAAACCTTGGAAGCAACTAATGTGTTCAATAGGTAATAAATAAGTAAATTGTCATTATATCCAGAAAGTAGAATATTCTTCGGTGCTAAAAAAGAAATGAGCTGAGGGACCAAAAGATAGTAAGTGAAAGAATTTAATTATGAAAGGCTCCATATTGAATGATTCCAACTACAGCATACAGCATTCTGGAAAAGGCAAATCTAAGGAGTCAGTAAAAAGGTAAGAGGTAGGGCTGAGGATTTAGCTCAAATGCTACTGGGCCTACCTTGGAAGCACAAGGGCTTGAGAGTACATTCACAGGTACCCCCCCCCCCACACACACACACAAAGAGAGATAAGTGGTTGTCAAAGAGAATGGGAAAGGTGGTAGGGATAAAGAGGTGGAGCACAAGGCACTTTTAAAGAAGTGAAACCTTCCTATGTGGTATCATGAAGCTGGTTATCTGCCATTATATATTGTAATAATATGTGCAACTCTAGGATGAACCCTAATTAAACTATGGACTCTGAGTAGTGTCGATGTATCACTGCAAGTTCATCCATTTTTACATCATTCAATATGGGATTTTGAAAGTGGGAAAGGCTGTGCAGTCGAGGGAGGCAGGTATATGGATGCCCACTGTTCTTTTTGATGAGTTTTTCTGTGAACTCAGAACTGCTCAAAAATAAAATCTGTATAACAGAGCCATACAAGTATAAGGAAAAAACACGAGAATTTCTCTTTACCAACTCTAAGGAAAGCTTTCTATTCTGAGTTAAATCTATAGCAATTAAGTGAAAGGTCAATACTTTAGCAATAAATTTTTAATTCTAAGAATATTTATAGTTATTTAATTTTACAGTGCTAGGGGCTGAAGCCAGGAGTCCTTCAGCCTATTTCATTATATTTTACTTTATATCTTTTATTACTAAGGATCAACCCAAGGTCCCTTACCACTGAGCTGTACCTCCAGCCCTTTTTATATTTTATGTTGAGACAGGCTCTGACTAAGCTGTCTGGGTTGGTCTCTATTACACAATCTTCCTGACCCAGCCTTCTAATTAGCTAGAATCATAGGCATGAACCACCATGCTCAGCTACAGCAAGAATTATACCAAGAAGAAAGATTAACCTGCAGCATCTGTGATATTACAAAGTAGGAAAATGTTGATCCAGGTGTGGTGACTCATGTCTGTAATTCCAGCGCTTGGGAAGCTAAAAAGGAAGTTTATGAATTCAAAGCCAGCCTGAGCTACATGCAAGTTTGAGGTCAACCTGAGCTACACAACAAGACTCTGTCTCAAGAAAAAAGAAGAAGAAAATGCTCATAAAGTGACAGATGCATGTGAAAAGAACACAGGAGACATTATAGGAACTCTCAATACCCAAGGCTGTGACAAGTATACTGACAGTATTGGGTTAAAAGATACAGAATTATTTTAAAAACCTGCAAGCCTTTGCTAATATGAATAACTGAATAAGAGTAAACAAAAGAGGGGC
>PVIR01014363.1:0-40507 GCA_004026965.1 Petromus typicus | reverse complement strand
TTTTTTTTTTTTTTTCAATTTTTACAAAAATAACTGTACTTAAAATTGTATAGAGTGGGCCGAGGATATAGCTCAGTGGTTCCGGCGCCTGTCTTGCAAGCGCAAGGACCCGGGTTCAATCCCCGGTAACCACATAACAATACTGGGTGTGGAGACTCACCCCAGCGGCAACCAATACCATATACCAGTGCCGGGCGTGGTGGCTCACGCCTGTAATCCCAGCACTCGGGAGGCAGAGGCAGGAGGATTGCTGTGATGTGAGTTGGAGGCTGAGCTCAGGGCCAGCCTGAACTACAAAGCGAGACCCTGTCTCAAAAAAAAACCTTAAAAAAAAATTGTATAGAGTGATACTTAAATAGATGTGTATTTATGGGATGATCATTAGCTAAGTCGTTAGCATATCCATCACCTCAGACATTGAGCAGTTATCTTTTGTATTTATTTTCACGGAGGACAATTTTTTTTTTTTTTTTTTTAAACAGGATCTCACTTTGCAGTTCAGGCTGACCTTGAGCTCACTGTGTAGCCCAGGCGAGCCTTGAACTCACAGCAATCCTCCTGCCTCTGCCTCCCAAGTCTGGGTTACAGGCATGAGTCACCACACTCAGCACTGTAGTATGTGGTACTGATTGCTACTGGGCGTGAATGACCACACCCAATATTGTGGTATGTGGTTGCCCGGGATCAAACTCTGGCCCTTGCACTTGCAAGACATGCACAGGAACCACGGAGCTAAATTCCCTGCCCCATGGAGGACAATTTTTAATCTTCCCACCCTAGATATTTAGAAATTAGTCTCATCATCTAGTGTTGGGGGTGGGGTACCCAGGGCCTTTGCACCAAGCCATCCTTTTTTTAAAATTTTTTGCTTTTTGAGACAAGATCACTAAGTGCTATGTGGGGCATGTAGATTACAGCTATTAATGAGATAAACCCTTGGGCCTATTCAAAAAAACAGGCTGTGATATATGTACAATTATAATGGAAAGAAAATCAGAATACAGTTCACAAGCAGCAAAGATAGAAACATACATGTCTTCTAGGAGGTTCACTTATTTATTTGGCAGATGTTGAGCGCTTAGTCTGTGCTTGGACCCTGAGGAAAGAGGACTAAGTAAGACAGATCAGCCCTTGTCCTCTTCATATGTTAATATAGAAAGCTACCTGGGACAGCCAAGCCTTAGGCTGTCTGCTTGAGGACTACAGAGAAGGATAAAAGACAAAGACAATTTTGCAGATAATCCAGGGGCTGGGAGGTCTGTGCCTCATGTCAAGCAAAAGACAGACTCCCCCACCTTGCCACTATTTACTAAGTGTACATAAGCAGTCGGATGGTGAGTGAGTCAAGGAGTGACCATGGTGGGTGCCATGAGCTGGTAAAAGAGCAGCAGACTGTTCTTGTAAGGACTGAGTATAAGTTAATGGAGAACTGGAGTTTTCCCCTAACGTGGGATTTTAACCTCTACTGCATTGTACTGAAGAGTCAGGTCCTCACACAGCTGTCTGGGTCTTCTTGGTCATAAGAGGTGGAGGGAGTCTCCTTATACCAGCTAACCCCCAAGGCAGAGTATTCATTGGCTTATAGCTTCCCTAGCTTTAATGCACAGACTGTGGGCCCCCATAGAAGCAAACGTTAATCAACGGGCTATAAATATATGTGGTTGTTGCTCAGCACCAGCAGCAGGTTGGGTCCAGGACCCCCTCAGATGCCATGATCCTCAGAGGCTCCAGATCTGAAATAAAATAGGTCAGTATGTGCATATGATCTGTGCACATCTTCCTACAAACATTAAATCATCTCTAGCTTCCTTTTCCTAATTTAATGTAAATGCTGGGTAAATACTTATCCTGCCTTGTTCAGGAACTGCCGATGAGAAAATAGTCTAATTTTGTTCAGTTCATTTGCAGTATTTTGGACCTGAGTTTGGTTAAATCCATGAAAGCAGAATGTTCTGATGGAGAGGGCCAGCTGTAATTACAAACTGGGACAAAAGTTGTGAAGAAGAGGTACTTAGAGGTGCAAAGCACATATTAGGGAGTGTGATATTCTAGAGTGGTTAAAAAAGGCATTTCTGACGGAGGGACATCTGCCCTGAACATGAGGAAGCAGTTTCACCATCAGAAGAAAACTTGGACACTGGCCTAAGTCTGAAGAAAGAGGCATGAGGAGTCAAAGTGAGCAAGTAGCGGAACTACACAGGGAGCAGACTCTGAGTCTGACAGGTCATGAGATTTATTCTAACAAAACCAGGAAGCTCCCTGTCAGTTTCAGCCTCTTCATATCCTGATTCTTCACCAAGGGCTGGACTGCCCCCTAGAGGTCGTTTTGGAATTTTGTGGAAATTGTTTTTGTTGTTACAGAAATTGATCAGATTACATGAATGTTTTATTCCATTCAGATGGGAACATTGCAGAATGCTGTGTCTGCTAAATTCTTAAGGGGACTGGGTAGTCAGGGCTTCCCTCTGGGAATTCACAGCCCAGGCCCAAATGGATCGTTAGACAGTGTAGGGCTCGGCCTCTGGTCTAGCTGTGAATAAACTTAAGAACTTGGAGCATGAGCCCTGTGTTTCATTTGAGATCTTTGTGGCAAGGGAGTTCTGGTTTGGCTCATGGCTGTGGTTTGGAGGCTGCTTGTCCCTGAAAAGTGGAGGGATGGGAAGGACCTTTCAGACTGGACTTCAGGAGGTGGAGCCAGGGCCAGGGGATGTAGCCCCGTGGCACCGCACCTCTCTGGCAAGCACAGGGAAGGTCCTGAGTTTGATCCCAGGTACTGAGGGGAAAGAGAGGTAGAGCCTAGGAGGTCCTTAAGTATTGGGGCGGATGCCACCCCAAGGGACCATGGGACCCGGCCTCACTTCAGGCTTCCCGTCCTGAGATGTAACTGTTCGTGCACACATGCCAGGATGTGCTGTGGGGCCCTTGCTAGAGACGGAGTCCTGCTCTCTGGATTTTCAGCCTCCAAAACAGTAAGCTAAATTAATAAACTTCATCTTTGTAAAGTTGGCCGGCCTCAGGTATTTTGTTATGGTCAGGAGAAATGGACTAGAGTTCCAAGTGGGTTCCTCCCACACATGTCCTGCTTCCTACAATATGCAGCGTTAAAGCAGCAAAGACTCCCACAGCCAGCATTTTTGGCCCCTGACCCAAGAACGAGAACCACTCTCTACCAATAGCCAAACTAATAAAAATAATGAAATGAGTTATGAGCTTTATTCCTCTTAATAAAGTAATACTTATTCATTATAGAAATGTTGAGAAACACAAAGAAGAAACTATGCTGCCATCTTCTCTCCCCAGAGATTAATTTTTTCCTTTTTTTGAGTCAGGGTCTCATTTTGTAGTTCAGGCTGGCCCTAAACACCATGTATCCCAGGCAAGCCTTGAACTCACAGCAATCCTTGAACTCACAGCAATCCTCCTGCCTCTGCCCCCTGAGTGTTGGCATAACAGGTGTGAGCCACCACACAAGCATTGTGGTATGTGGTACTGTTTGCTGATGGGTGTGAATCACCATGCCTTGCATTGTTGTATGTGGTTACCGGGAATTGAACTCCAGACCTTTACTTGCAAGGCAGATACCAGAACCACTGAGCTAAATCCCAGGCCCAGAGATTAACATTTTAATAAGTACATAACATTTTGGTATTTTTAAAGCAACATTAGGATGATGTACATATTTTGTAATATGTGCATACTTTTGGGGGCTCAGTATGTGATGAATGTTTTCACGTGGCATTTTGTAACCGGTCACAGAGGCACTATGCTTTTTATGTGCCCGTCTTCCCTTCTTACCTCCCACACTTAGCTCAGGAGCATCCAATTCTGCACATGTACAAACAAGGCTGTGATGAACTTCTCATAGAGATTTCCTGGTGTACAAAGCCATAAATACTTCCTCAGGATAGATGGCACTGACCTTTTGCAGAGAGAGAAATGAAGTGCTTCTTGCCCTTTTGAGGTGGTTGGCATTAAACAACTTTCTAGACTTTTAATGTCCAGAAATTAATAGATAGCCCTTTATCATCCAAGGAGCCAAGTGTAATAGTAATATACTTTCACTTTCAATACTACTTTTTTTGTCTAATCATTCGGAAAAGGAACAGTGACAGAGATGAACTGGAAAATTCAGTCGTACTTTTAAATATACTTGTATTCAACTAATGAGTGGCAGGAGCGTCTGCAGACACTTGAAGCCTGGTAGTTGCACACATGTGGAAGACCTTGTGCATGAGCTCAGACCGCAGGATTTTGTAACCGCTGACAAGAACTCCCCCCTTAGACACCCGAATAACTGCCTGCTGCGGGCTGGGAGCCACCAGCCAGAGATGAGGTGACACTGCTGGAAACACCAGTGGAGGGGCCACTAGGCTTCAGGGGCCAGGGTGGGCTGAGAGGAGCGTGGTGCTCCTCAGGGGTCTGGGGAGTGTCCTGCAGGCCATTTGCCACTGCAGGGAGTCCTAGAGACCCTCCCCCACGCCCCTGAAACCCACCTGGGAGATTCTGCATTTAAAATCTGGTTGCGGACAAGGCCTGCTCTTCTCCCTTCCTCCTGGCCCGGGCGCTTCCTGTTCAGCCCACTGGACGGCCATCTGTTTCCTCCCTGCCATCTGCCCCCACCATGCTGTGCCCAGCCGCGCTGGCCCAGCTGCAGTCCCAGAGCCTCCCTCTGACCTGCTGCCTGCCGCATGCCACCGGCATTGTCACCAGTTTGGCTCACTGGTTCCCCTGCTAGCTGCCTACTCTGGCATTCTTCCCGGGGCCCTTTGGCAGCTTAGGACCAGCAGTAGCCTGGATCCGAGCCTGGCGCTGGCTGCTGATTACTCAGCAGGCTGGGGGCTTCCTACGGGAAAGATGGACTGGCTCATCCTACCGCCCCACCCCAGCTCGGCAGTGGAAAAGTTAGCAAAATCGCCTCTCAGATGCCAGCAGAAAAAATAAGGCTCTTCACCTGGTTTGTGTCTGTCAGCAAGGATGATCCTGTGGCTCTTTGTTTCCTGGAACTGTCTCTCTGTCCCTCTTCCTCCCTCCTCTCACTCTCTCTCTCTCTCTCTTTCTCTCTTTCTCTCCTTTCCCTCTCTCCTCTCTTTCCCTTTCTTTCCCCCTCTCCCTCCCTCTCCCTCTCTTTCTCTCTTCCCCCTGGCCCCCACAGTAGATCAGTGAGTAGAGAAAGTGAGAAAATCTGTTTATAAAGCTGTTTACAGGTATTGTTTTCAAAAATTTTCCATGAAACTTAAGAGAAAAGCCATATTCTCATTTTTTTTTAAATAGTAAAAGTGAAGTTAGAGAAAAGCCATATTCTCATTTTTTTTAAATAGTAAAAGTGAAGTTTCTTCCAGAGGGAATGGCAAAGGGAGGAAGAGGGGAAGAAATAAAGTGCTTTTGGATCCAGAATCGAGTGTAACCTTCTGGAAAGCAAAATTGCTCTACTAGCTGTGGTATGACCTTCATAGGTTTTTATTCCCTTCCTCCACTGAGGTTTTCTCTCTTCCCCCGAGAAGGCAGCAACACTCTACATACTGCTTATGAATAAGTCTCTTTTTTAAAACTTCCTTGTAAATTAGAAAAGTGGTACTTAGCTGAATAACAGCATATTGAGTCTCTGTTAGGTGACAGCCACTGGGGTAGGTTTTTACGTGCATGACCACGCCGAGGTTTCACAGTGATAAGAGATGGATGTCATCATTACCCCTAACGTGCAGGTCAGGCCTGTGGGGCTTACAGACGTTAGATCATTTGCCCAAGATCACAAAGCCATAAATGATGAAATCAGAATATGGACCATTTGAAGTCTTTCTCTTTTTATTTCCCTTTTTTTTTCATGGTCAGTAGCCTGTATTTTGCCATGTACTTAACACCTTGTTTGCAAGTGAAAGTGTGGCACTGCATAGAAGCCCATGGTTGGGGTTCTGCACCTGGTCCACTGAGGGCTCATTGAGGGGCAGGCTGTAGATGATCTAGCAGGAAGCGCTGTGAGACAGGACACAGGTGCTAGTGACGGTCTCTCCTTTTTTATTTGCTGGGGATGAAATCAGCTGGAATGGGCAGAACCTGCCCATACTGAAAAGACAGCATTTTAGAAAATATCCTCACATATCTCCCACTGTTATCATCCTTGCTCTTCAGTCATAAATTCCTCCAAAAAGAGTTGGGAAGAGAGAAGTAGGTTTGAGTACCTGTTCTGTGTCAGGCAATCCCATGCTCAGTTTTCCTATGTTTAAAACTTGTATTGAATGTACATGTTTTGTTTTCTCCTTCTGGTGGTTGAATAGAAGCTATGAGGTAACTTTATAACTGACCCAAGGTTTTTTGTTTTTTGGGGTTTTTTTAAATAAAATTCTGATCATACATTTGAACTCAGCAAATTGCCATTCCCTACCATGTGTAGAGTGTTGACTCCCAGGCTGGCCCAGGTGACACTTGCACCCACAAGTGAACCCCAGTGACTTACAGTCCTATACGAGTTATCTTCTTGAGGGTGGGTAGGATCTCTTGTTGCTTCTGGTTCATAAAATTAAAGAAACTGATAGATCACATTCCTTTGAGAACATTCTGTCATATAAGGCGATGCTACAGGTATAATTAAGGTTCCCAGGGAGCCGATTCTGAATTAACCCAAGGGAGGTTTTCTCCAGATGAGCCTGACATCATCAGGTAAAAGCGTTAAAAGATACACTGTGTCTTCTCACAGGGAGAGATTCTCCCATGGCTCTGAAGAGGTAGGCGCCCTTGTTGGGAGCTCTGCAAGGCAAGAGCTTAGGGACCATGACTAGGAGCTGGAAGGAGCTGAGTTCTGCCATGTCTCTGAGCGTGGAGGAGAACCCCAAGCATCAAGTGAGACCCTGATCACCTATCTGAGCAGCAGCCTGGTGACTCCTGCTGTTGGAAGGCACTGAGCATGTAGTCGTTTACCTGCCCTGTGGTAGGAAATAAACACACTCATAGAAGCCTGTCGTCCTGAGCAGAGCTGGAGCACTTGCACAGGATGACGAGGTAGCAGCAGGGAGAGGACCGTTTTTATTACCAGCCATGCTTGTACATCACTGGATTCCTGAGGACTAAATCCATTTGTTGGGCACTGTGTGAAATGTTTTACTATGAGAGTTAATTTTCCATCGTACCTCTGTGATGTATTAATCTTCCCATTTTAAAGATAATAAAACTGATATGGGAAGTTTAAATATCTTACTTGTAGCCACTCGTCTTATAAGAATTGCTTGCAGGGCCGGGGATTTAGCTCAGTGGTTGCGGCACCTGTATTGCAAGGGCAATTGCCGGGGTTTAATCCTCAGTAACCACATACAATACTGGGCGTGGAGACTCAGGCCCACCAGCAGTCCGAACATACCACAGTGCCAGGCATGGTGGCTCATGCCTGTAATTACAGCACTCGGGAGGCAGAGGCAGGAGGATTGCTGTGAGTTTGAGGGTTAGCCAGGCTACATAGTGAGCTTGAGGCCAGTCTGAACTACATAGCAAGACCTTGTCTCAAAAAAAAAAAAAAAAAAATTGCTTCCAGCCAGGAGTAGTGGTGCATGCCTATCATTTCAGCTCTCTAGGAAGCTGAGTTTGAGTGTAACCTAGGTAATTTGGTAACTTGGAAATAATCCTGTCTCAAAATGAAAAAATAATAATAATAATAATAAAGAAGGCTATAGATGTAGCTCATTGCAAAGGCCCTAAATTTAATCTCCAGTGAAATAGAAAGAAAGAAAAAAAAATGAAGTAATTCCATCTACTGTTTATCAGGCTGTCCTTCATAGTCCCTTCCCCAGGCCAGTATAAAAACTAACAATCCTTATTTAAAATCCATGTAATCATGACTGTACCTTGTTAAAGTTTCATTTGTGGAGTTTTTTGTTTTTTGGGGTTTTTTTTTTTTTTGCTGCTGGGAATCAAATTCATGACCTGGGGCTTGCAAGGCAGGTGCCAGAACCACTGAGCTAAAGCCCCAAGCTGGCTTGGTTTGTTTGTTTTAGTTGGTAACATTTAGATTCAAAAAGAACCCCTAATACCTTGTTCTTAGTTTCCTCTTTGGAAGCTGGTAGAGACTACTAGTGACACGAGTTTCTTGCATAACTTTCAGGAAATGTGCAAGAGCAACACACACACATACACACACACACACACACACACACACACAGAGGTCCCCTACCCTCCTCATTGTTTTGTACTTTCATTAACTCACTATCTTAGAGAAAATTCTACATTTACCAGAAAGATTGTCCTTGTGTTTACTGTGTTTGACAGTTGTACTGGGTTCTAGTCTCCCACTGACAGATATTTAGGTGACAGCCTGTCTTCTGTTGTGTAATGGCTAGTATAAGTGACTATCTCTGTGTAGTTCTGTGCATACTAGAGGATGTCTGAGACAGAAAATCCTAAAAGTAAAATTCCTGGACAAAGTATCAAATGCCCTTAGAAATTTGTTCATGTCCTGAAACTCAAATTGACCTTGTTGTCTTCTCCCAGAAGATTCCAGGGGTTTTCCATGTCCCCTGTCAGTTGCAAGGACGACTTAGGGTTTGGTGTGTAAGTTCCACTGCTCTGGAATGTTCTTATCCCAAAGACGCTCAAACCAGAGGCTGAGGATGTGGCTCAGTGTGCTGCCGCCTGCCTGGCAAGTACAAGAACCTGAATTCAATCCAAGACACTCAGCCCAAAACGTTTAGGGAACAAGACCCCATGGCCAGCACCGTCAGAGCTGAGGATGGATGCAGGGACCTGAGGCTCCGCGCTGACCACCCTCTTCTACCTGCAGTCCTGGCCTGTCTGTATTCCCAGGTGTCCCTCACCTGCAGCACCAGGCAGCTGCCTAACAGACCACACCACAATTTTGATGTGACTTTCTGCTGTCAGCTTAAAGAGTTATGTTATTTTTTTCAAGTCCAAGTTGAAACAAGAGAAAGGGGAGGAGGGAATCGATATTTGCTGAATTAAAAATAAAATCAATAGGGAGCAGAATTATTTCTGCAGTTTTTTACAAGAGAATTACACACGATGTCATGATAATATACATAACCATGCCATTTTTGATTCCTCAGAAGAATGTAAGGCCGTTACCACAGATGGAAGTTTTGTGAGAGCAGATTACTTGACTCTGAGATGGGGCCTTATTGATACCTAATGTCCTGGGTCTGTCTTTGGAAGGGTAGGCCCTTGTATTGATAATGTGACAGTGGTTTTTTTAATAGTCTCTCTTATGATCAGGCAGTACGTTCTATGTTCCAGCTGCCATTTTGGGCAGGGGAAAGAACTCCGCAGTGTCACATGTGCCCTGGCCTGATGGAGGTCCCCTGGCTAACTGTTCCTCTGTGTCCCAGCTCCTGATGAAATCAATCCTACATTACCTATTTGTCTGTGGTGCTGGGAGTCAAGCGCAGGGCCTCACCCATGCTACATGAACATCCTGCCCGCAGCCACATCCTCTGCTCTTGATTCTGTTTAAGAGATGTGATTACCATTTCAATATATGATTGTGTTACTGTATTATTAGTTTCAATTTGAGATGATAACAAGAGGAAGAGACGGTGGTGGTGGCAGCATGAAGGAGAGGGAGAGATTGTGGGGTATGGCCAGAAGGCCAGGCCTGCCAGGGCCACTACCAGAACTAGAAGAGACAAGGAATTCTCCCTGGAGTCTGCAGGAGAACTGTGGCCTTGAATTCTGCCGGTGACGCTGAATTCAGATTTCCAACCTCCTGAACTGTGCAAAGATAAATATCTGCTCTCTTAAGCCACCAGATTTGTGGTAATTTGTTATAGAAGCCTTGGGAAGCCAGTATTCCCAGTTAAGACTTTCTACTGTGGGGCCGGGGAGTTAGCTCAGTGGTTCCAGCGCCTGTCTTGCAAGCGCAAGGACCCGGGTTTGATCCCCGATAACCACATACAATGCTGGGCGTGGAGACTCATGCCCTTCAGCAACCAGTATCACATTCCACAGTGCCGGGTGTGGTGGTGGTGGCTCATGCTTGTAATTCCAGCACTCAGGAGGCAGAAGCAGGAGAATTGCTGTGATGGGAGTTTGAGGTTGAGCTCAGGGTCAGCCTGAACTACAAAGCGAGACCCTGTCTCAAAAAACCTAAAAAAAAAAAGACTTTCTACTGTGGTCAGGTTTGAATACTTTGAACACTGTAAACTGTAGGCATTTAGTAATTCCCCCTTTAGACATACTGTGCGCATTTCCAGGTGAGGCAGAAACTAGAGGCGGGATGGTTTCCCTCTCTGGCCCTGTGAATGGCAACTTCATCTGAATCCTTTTTGAGTACAGCATTTGTCTTTGATAGCTTATTCAAAGAAAAAATCAGTCCTTGAATTTCTGCTGAGAAAAACAGAACAATAAAGACAGAACTCAGAGAATCACTCAGAGTGATTCTCAGATGGCAGGGTAGAGGGAAAAGATGAAAAATATATTCCAAAGAAGTGCTGCCTGTGTCCTTCGCAGATGTGGGACGGAGCCTCCGCGGTCCCCCAAACCATTAGGATGCCAGCTTAGTCTCACATCAGCTTAATGTTATGCCCTAGCACGGCACTGCAGTAGAATCTCTAAAGATAAGCAGCTTCAGCTCAGAACACAGGTAACACAAGGGACAGGTTGGCCCTGCTTGATCTACTGGCTGCTAAGATCGTTGCTATTTTTTTAAAAATGTTTGTAGAAATGTCTGAGTTATCTCTCTACAGACCTTCATAACTTTTTAAGTAATACCAATTTATAGACATTTTGCAAGAGTACTACAAAGAGCGCCCCATTTTTCTTTCCCCAGATTCTCTAATTTAAATATTTTACCACATACGGATAATCATTTTCCATTTATATACGTTACTGGTTTTTGTCTGAATGATTTCAGAGTAAGTTGCAGACTTCATGCCCTTTTGTCCTTGGGTCCATAGGGGTACATTTCCTAAAAGGGATTCTTCTAACTGCACTAGGGTTACCTGCATCTATGCTATTATCTATAAGTCTGAGTCAGGTTTACAGTCATTAATGGCCGTACTGGGCTATAGGGCCTCATCCCAGGTCACATGGGGCGTTCAGGAGTCTTTAGCTTTAATCTCATTCAGTCCAGAACAGCGTATCTTTCACAACCTTGCAATTTATGAAGAGTCCAGGCCAAAGCAACCCCCATTGTTGGATATTAAAGTTGGTTTGGAAGGATCCACTGATTTAGAGAGAGATTTAGCATCTTATGACAGTGGTTAAAATATATTGAGGTCTTCTCACCTAACAAGTCCTATTCCGTGAATTTGACCTATATTACAAGCCTGGGTCTAGGACATGGCTGCTTCCATTCTCTGCCTCACAGGGGCCTTACCCACCCCACCGCCATCTAACATCACTCCAAACCTTGTCATCGTGTCCCACCGCCCAGTTCCCGTGTCCTCACAGCACTTTTCAGACTGCAATGGCCGTGTTCACTTCTTTGTTTCTCAGTCATTGTGGAAGGTGGGGACTCTTCTCCAAAGGATCAAGTCTGCGGAGGGATCAGTGACCTTTCTGTGTGGTCTCCACAGAGTGTCGGGTTCCTAAGGTGCTTCTTGGAAAGCAGAGGATACTGTTTTTTAATGAATGAACCCATATCTTCTCTGACACAACTTCACCAATAGCATTCCTTAAAAAACAAAAGCATGGATGAAGTGCTTGAGAAACGTGGCTCTTCCTTAGAGATGAAATAATGCCACCTGGTAGGCACCCGTGGAGGAGAGGATTGGAAAACAGGGGCCATGGCCCATGGGGGAGAGCACAGGCCCAGGGGCTAGGTTACCGTGCTGGCCTCTCAGGTTTCTGCTAGATGCAATTTCTGTAGTCTTCTAGAATACCATCTTTCTTACATGGTTGACTTGACAGGTTTCGCCTGATTACATAGTCAAAACAGCAGATTCCGACGTCATAGCAGAGACAAGAGAAGGGAAAAGTACCTGTGGGTTCTGCAAGCTGTGAGCTGGGACTTCCAGTTTGAAGCAGTACCAGAAAACCCTAAACAGGCATGGCTATCTTCGGCTAGAGACTAAAAACCAGCCGGCCAGCTGGCTTTCACTCTTCTGCTGTAGCCCTTTAGTGTGGTCCTAGTCTGTTTGCCCAACAGGAGCTTGACTTCACATCTTTTGTCACATATTTTGTGCCTGCCTTGCTCGAGTGCTGTACCAGCTCCTGGGCATCCGGTTGAAGAATGGCCATAGGGCCCCCCTCTTGTGAGCTAAAACTCTGGACATTAAACAGCTATTATCTTTCATCACATCTAAGTCATTGTTGTTTCAGGGCCCCCCAAATCTTAATGGTAGGACACAAATCTTTCTTTTCATTTAGAATTTTTTGTTTTATGCTTATTGAAAGACATTTTTAGACTTCATTAAATATGGATTTTATATCTCTTGTGAATGCATAAGAAGGAAAATTGGTGAAGAAAAAGAAATTGGTTGAGATATTCCTAAGAAGATTGTACAGGGGAAGACCTCTTTCTCCAAGTCCCTTTTCTAGAGTATTTTTACACCTCCTCTCACCCTCTGGGCCCTGAGCGTGAGCCATGCAGCATTTTTTAGAAGAATCTATGAGAGAACTACAAGCTCCTGGTCCTGGGCCTGGAAGCCACCTTCGGCCCCCACTTTGGGAATGCTGTCAGGCACCCATGACTCACACCACAACCTGTGGACTCACAGGGCTTCAGAGAGCTCTACATCTCAGGCTTCCTACCATGTCCCTGTCACCTGTTCTAAGAGTTTTCATGCTGGCACGTTTGACGTTGGCACATGTACAGTGGTAGGTGTCGCATTATGTGTCCAGCAGCATCTGTAAGAGAAACCCTAGACTTAAGGGAAGTAGAAATATGAAAGACAGCATCTGTGACTCCATGAAGCGTGGCTAGTGTGGGGTGTCTGAGCACCAGGAAAGAAGAAGTAGAGGATGCTGTGAGCTCATAAAACAGGATCCCTAGTTTGTAGTCAAACCTTAGAGAATGAAGCTCCACGCTGAGACTGAATGCATGAAAAGGGAAGAGACTGGTGGAAAAGATGAGATGAGGGGCCAGGGATTTAGCTCAGTGATTCCAGCACCTGCTTTGGGAGCACAAGGGCCAGGATTCCATCCCTGGTAACCATATACAACACTACTGTTGTTGTAGCATGAGTCACCATGCCCACTAGCAATCAGTACCACATACCTCAATTCTGGGCGTGGTGGCTCATGCCTATGATTCCAGCACTCAGGAGGCTGAGGCAGGAGGATTGCTATGAGTTTGAGGGTTGCCTGGGCTACATAGTGAGCTCAGGGCCAACCTGAACTACAAAGTGAGACCCTGTCTCAAAAAACAAAACAAAAAAAGATGTGATGAATAGCACAGAGGAGCAAACAGCCTGTGCAAGAGCCCAGAGAGTTGAGAGAAGATGCGGGTGTGAATTCTTTTTGGTGTTACAAGGTAGACTTGTTGGTAGTAATGACGTAGAGAAGAGCTATTAGCTATGAAAATATGTTAGGGGTGCTTCTGAATGGCTGCCAAATTCTCAACTGGCTTCTTTTGATGCTGGTGATTGAAATTGGACTTTGGTGTGGACACATTTTAGGGAAGAGCTCTACCACTGACTCCCCCAGCCCTTCTTCCATGTTAATTTTAGTCCTTCATCACTGTCAGCTTCTGTTTCATAGAAACTGCTGGAGAAGTTATTGAGACAGCATTTGAATTAGCCATTTCATTTAAATCTTCCACTGAAGGCATATTATAGGTGTGGCATTATTATTATTTTTGTGATTTTGTTACACAAAATGATTATATCAATGTAAATTAATTCCAGTACTTATTAAACAAGATTTACTTATAAGCCCACGCTTCCACAGGTTCTACAACTTAAATCATATTTGAGGGATCAGCTCCACCCTCTGTGTCTCCTGCCTGGCTCATTCACTCACTTTTTGGGAGTGTACCCCTGATTTAAACTTTCCACATGTCAATTTCCAGGAATTGCCTGATCTTCCCACTCAAATGACCACAAAAGCCTTTTTCAATCAATTTGTATCCTTAACTTTCCTTTGACTTTGAGAGTTTGCGGTTTCTTTCTTGCCCTTCGTAATGGTATTTCAGCCCTGCACTTGTGGCTCCTCTTGGGTACAGGCCTCTGCTCTTCCCCTCATCTTTTGACATTTCTTATTAAACTTTTTATTGCCTCATTACTTTAAGAAGAGGTGAAGTACAAATTACTAAGATAATAAATATTCAAATCGCACAGACCATCTGCCCTGGAACAGATGTCCACTTTGAGTATCTGCTTGCGTTTCTTGGGGTCCAGTGAGAGGCAAAAGACATAAAGGCCAGACAGGGGAAAGAAAGTAAGGTGGGGAAATGGTGACTTCTGCTGAAATTTTAATCACATGCAAAGGGAGGCTCTTTACAGAAAATTCAGCTAAGGATGCAGAAAGGATGTTATGATAAGCCTGCACATGGGTGACCACATGGAAATGCTCCATGAACCCAGTCAGGGTTTTTATTCTGCATTTAGCTACCATGTGTGGAGTATGTTATACATGCCAGATGTGCCTTGAGCTTGCTAGGCATTGTCTTTAAGTAACAAACCTAAATGAGAGGGAAAACTTAGGCTCTGTAAGGTAACACAGCCTTTCTGGTTCACTAGGCTCATAGCCTAGTAAGAGGCTATGGAAATAGGACCCTGGATGTCTTTCACTGCCACACCAGTCTCTTAATTTGCATTATACTGCCTCCCTTCTGTGGAGACCAAGGTGGCCCAAAGTCTAGTCCAAGGACCAGAGCCACACAAAGTGCTTTGGGGATAGATGTGAACCTGTTGAACATGCAAATTCCTGGGGCCCAGAGTCCTGCGTTTCAGCATGTCCCCCAGCCAGTACACTTGCTGAATGTTGAGGATGGCCAGCATAGACTTTGTCCACCGAGTAGATCTTCCTTGTGTCTCAACCAAACTCTGAGCCGGGAGACCATGAGCGCCTGTGTGACACCTGTCTGTCCTCATCTTCCCCTGCTGCCTTGGCTTTTCACTGGCCCCTTCTCAGATGCCTTCTTGCCACTCTTCATCTGCTCATCAAGAGAGGTGAGCTCCAGGGAGTTAGCTCAGTGGTTCCGGCGCCTGTCTTGCAAGCACAAGGACCCAGGTTCGATCCCCGGTAACCACATACCATACTGGGTGTGGAGACTCATGCCCAGCAGCAACCAGTACCACATACCACAGTGCTGGGCCTGGTGACTCACGCTTGTCATCCCAGCACTCGGGAGGCAGAGGCAGGAGGATTGCTGTGATGTGAGTTGGAGGCTGAGCTCAGGGCCAGCCTGAACCACAAAGCAAGACCCTGTCTCAAAAGAAAAAAAAGAGAGGGGAACTGAGGTAGTCTGCTTTCTGCAATCTCACTGCTTGAATGAGTGTACCTCTGCTTCCTCATCGTTGAAATGAGTGATAGTGTTGCCAAATTCCGGGGTTAATGAAGAAAGAGCCCTGCATTGGTGCTGGCTCTGCTGCCTCCAGAGGGGTAACCATGGGTAAATCATGTGAAAGCTCTTGGTCTTGGTTTCCTCTCCTGTGAAGTAAGAGTGACCCTTTTGAGGTCAAACACACACACACACACACACACACACACACACACTGCTATGTCTCCATATGAAGTAAGAATATGAATTGCTGGACAATTTTTTAAAAGTCAAGATACTGGATTAGATGAGCAGTAAGTTTGGGGGACTGTGACGTTTCTGTGTCAGGATATTTCTGAAAGGTTTTTCTGCTGGTATCAAAAGTGCCAGGGCAGAGAAAGAGTTCTGGAAATGCCTGCAGAGATGTTTTTATGAAGTTGAATGAAGGCCGAGGCCTGTGCATTTTATCTCATCCTTACAGCCTGGTGCTCTTCCCATAACAGTGCTGCAGGGATATCTCTGCAAATGTCTTTATTTTTTAAAAAATTTAATGCTAGCTGTATTGAGGAACAATTCGTATAGCATATGATTCAGTTTGATATGTCCAATTAAATGCTCTGTAGTATATTCACAGAATATGCACTACAATCAATTTCAGAAAAATTACAACAGTTGTCGTGAGGTTTGACAAGTACATAAAGTCATGTAACCATCTCCACAGTATAGTACAGGTCAGCTCCATCACCCACAAATTCCTTGTGTTGTGCCTTTACAGCCATTCCTCTACCTTGTAACCAGTGGCAGTCTCTGGTCTGTTCTCCCTACTCCTCTCCACGTAAAAGGAAGCATATCCAGGGGGCTGGGGATATAGCTCAGTGATTCCGGCGCCTGCCTTGCAAGCGCAAGGGCGGGGTTCAATCCCAGTAACCACATACAATACTGGGCGTGGAGACTCACGCCCAGCACCAACCAGTACCACATACCACAGTGTCAGGCCTGGTGGCTCACACCTGTAATCCCAGCACTCAGGAGGCAGAGGCAGGAGGATTGCTGTGATGTGAGTTTGAGGCTGAGCTCAGGGCCAGCCTGAACTACAAAGCGAGACTCTGTCTCAAAAAAAAAAAAAAAGCATGTCATATACAGTCTTGAAATTGGCTTTTTTCATTAGCAAAATATTCATCCATATTATCATGTGTTATTATCATGTCAGTTAACTTCCTTATTCCTGACTTGTATAGAATTTGGGTTTGCGTCATCCATTCGTCAGGTGAAGAACATCAGTTTCAAGGTTTAGGCAATTATGAATAAAGCTGCTATGAGCATTTACTGTAGCCTTTTCTTCTGTGTATAACCATGAGTTTATTTCTCTTGAAAATATACCTGGTAGTGTTTGTTGGGTCATATGCTAAAAGTATATATATATAGTGTGTATATATATTCAAATTTAAGAGACTGTAAGAAAAATTTTTATGATGACTGTACCATTTTGCATTCACACTGCAGCATATGAGAGTTGTAATTTCCTACACCCACCAGCGGTTGGTGTTGTCAGTGTTTTGTTTTTGTTCAATTTTAGTCACTCAAATAGTTATGTAATGGAGTCATATTGTGGATTTTAATTTACATTTCCTTGTAACATTGAGCAACTTTTTATGTGTTTATTTGCCAGTCATATACTCTCCTTGGTGAAGTAAATTTTTCACCCATTTTAGGAAGATAAGCTATGTGATTTTTTGTTCTTTCATTTTGAGTATTCTTTATGTTCAGGATAAAAATCCTTTCTGAGAAATGATATTTGCAAAGATTTTTCAATGCTCTCTGGCTTTTTCATTCTCTTAATAATCTCTTTTGCAGGGCAAAGGTTGTTAATTTTGATGAAGTCTAGTTTTATCAGTTTTTTCCTTAATGGATCATGTATTTGCTATCTCATCTAAAAATTCTTTGTCTAGCACTTCTGTGACTTCTTCTGGCTGTGAGCTGCTTGAGAAAGACCAGGAAACCTTCCAGCCTTACAGTGGAGGCAAGTGGCTTTTGAAGATGTGGTTGTGAACTTCACTGTGGAGGAGTGGGCCTTGCTGAGTCCAACCCAAAAGGAACTCTATAGAGAGGAGATGAGGGAAACCTCGATGTGCATGGCTGCTATAGGAAGAAATTGGGATAGGCAGCAGAGTGAAGAAGAATACAAAAATAGCGGGACAAATCTAAGAAATAAAGGGGTAGAGAAATGCTATCAATATAATATGTATAACCATGAGTTTATTTCTCTTGAATATATACCTGGTAGTGTTTGTTGGGTCATATGCTAAGTATATATATATACTTATAGATATGCTTATATATATGCTAAATATATATATATATATATATATATTCAAATTTAAGAGACTGTAAGAAAAATTCTCTGCTATCTCTGGTGTGAAGAAATAGGGAATCAACATGAAGAAATATTCCTTGGGACTGCAGATATTACTGTGAGCACAGAACAAACTGCTGTAAAATTACTTGGAAACCCTGCTTATAGAAAATCCCTGACTGGTCCTTTTTCGCGAAGTGAGCCTATTAGGGCTCACATCAGACTGAAAGTATATGAGCATTTGGAATTTGAAGAGAAGCTGCATAAATGGAATGAAAATGGAAGAACTCGCAGTGATATCTTTTCCTTTCAGAAGCATGCAAGGACTATGGCTGGAGAAAAACCATATGAGCAATATGGGAAAGCCTAGTCTGGTTTTAGTGAAAGAACTCACCCTGGAGAGAAGACCACTGTATGTAAGAAAAGTGTGAAAGCCACCAGCAAACCCAGTGATGTTCAAATCCATGAAAGAAGTCACAGTGGGAGGAATCGCTATGTATGTAAGCAATGTGGGAAAGCTTTTGGTACACGCACTAGTTGTCAAGTACATAGAAGAATTCATGCTGGGGAGAAACCCTATATATGTAAGCAATGTGGGAAAGCCTTCCGGAGACACACTGATTGTGAAAGACGTGAAAGAAAGCACACTGGGGTTAAACCTTATGTACACAAGCAATGTGGGAAAGCCTTCACTACACACAGTTACTGTCAAATTCATCAAATAATTCACAATGGGGAGAAGCTCTATGTATGTAAGCAGTGTGGGAAAGCATTCAGGTCACACACTTATTGTAAAGTATATGAAAAAACTCATGCTAGGGTGAAACTATTTGTGTAAGCAATGTGGGAAACAATTCAGTACACACCACTATTGTCGAAGACATGGAAAGAAGTCACACTAGTGAGAAACCCTATGTATGTAAGCGGTGTGGTACATAATTCAGTATACACCAAAATTGTCAAAGGCATGAAAGAAGTCACACTGGAGAGAAACCCTGTGTATGTAAACCATTTTGAAAATCTTACCAGTTTCACATGTAGTAGAGGACAGTACAAGTCAGTAACATGAAAAATTTGATGTCAATTATTTCCTTAGATTTTTCAAAAAATAAGCTCCTAAGTGGATATATCCTAACATAAATATTTTTCGGTGAATCACCTGTAAATTTCTGGATTATGTAGCTGTAATGTTTGCTACAAAAATAAATATTGATTTGACATGATTTTTAAAATCTTTGCTTAAATCACAAAGATTTGCTCCTATGTTGTAGAAATTTAGGTTTATAAGGTTTGTGATCCATTTGATTTAATTTTTTTCTTTTTTTTTTTTCTTTTTTTTCTTTTTTTTTTTTCTTTTTTTTTAGGTTTTTTTTGGAGACAGGGTCTCGCTTTGTGGTTCAGGCTGGCCCTGAGCTCAGCCTCAAACTCACATCACAGCAATCCTCCTGTCTCTGCCTCCCGAGTGCTGGGATTACAGGCGTGAGCCACCACGCCCGGCACTGTGGTATGTGGTACTGGTTGCTGCTGGGCGTGAGTCTCCACACCCAGTATCGTATGTGGTTACCGGGGAATCAAACCCAGGCCCTTGCGCTTGCAAGCCAGGCGCCGGAACCACTGAGCTAAATCCCCGACCCTTGATTTAATTTTTTTTATAAGGAGTAAAGAATTGCTCAGTTTGTTTTATGTCTGAATATCCAGTTCCAGCATCATTTGATGACAAAGAATATCCTTTCACCACTTTTTACATTTTTATAAAAAAAATCTGTTCCATTCATCTGTGGCTATGCTGAAATTTGATTATGTTGAGTCTGTCAATTTGAATTCAACATCAATATAATACATTTTATTTAGGTCTTTGATTTCTTAAACTAGTGTTTTTTTTTTGTTTGTTTTCTAGTTCTTGGTATACTGTAAACTTAAGATTGATACATAATAAATAGTTCTTTTGCTGCTATTGTAAATAGTGTTTGGTTTTAAATTTTGATCCCAATTTATTGCTAATACTATATACAAATACTCTTTAAATTGAACTGTAGCTCATGACTTGCTAAACTCATTAGTTGTAGATTTTTTAATATTTGTTATGATTTTTTTTTCTTAAATTATCATGTCTATAGATAGCTTCTTCCTTTTCATTTTCTATACCTTTTATTTCTTTACTTATTTTAACTTCCAGCAGCATGTTGAATAAGAGGGAAGGACATCCTCTTCTCATCCCCTAAGAGGGAAACTTGCAATTTTTTACCACCAAATACAGTGTTAGTTGTAGGTTGTTTTGTCGGTGCCCTTTATCAGATTTTTTAAAAGTTTTCTATCCTTGCTTATAGTAAGTTTTTACTGTGAATAGATACTGGGTTTTGTTAAATGCTTTTCTGTAGCAATTGATATGAATGTGTGATTTTTCTTTCACTTCTTTATAGGGTGCATGTATTTGAGACTTTTGAAAATACTGAATTAGCCATTCCTAGAATATTGAATGTGCATCCCTGGAACAGTTTATTGTGGTGCATTTCTATTTGTGATATATTCATTATACGAATATGTTCTTAGGGGTTTTGATAGATGAGAAAGTTTCTCCATAACCATGCTAATGACTCTACCCACTTTCAGCCCTTTCTTTTGGCAATTCACATACTAGTAGTTGAGTATAGATTTTTGTGTATCCTTATCTTTCTTCTCTCTGTGGTTAGTTATTTTTGATTCTATGCCTCTCTTAATTCTGCTCACATGTTAGAAAAGCATGAAGTTATCCAGCTCAAGTCTGCAGCAGGATTTAGGGCGAGGCATCTGAACTTAGAAGCTAGATTTAGTTTTTTCTCAAGTTGCTAGTGAGGTCCTACCAAATGCCCAGCCCCCGTTTTCACGCTTGCACACTGGTGATGTTCAGTCCCTCCAACACCCTAGTTCTGCTTCTACAGGAAGCAGGTAAAAGAGGAGAGACATTTTGAGGACATACCTTTTCCTCAGTCTCTGCTCAGTCAGCTTCCTCCAGAAGCACCCAAACCTGGCAGAGGAGCGCTGCTTGTGGAGATTACAAGGCCCTCTTTGTCTTACTACCAGGATACTTTAACATCGGTGGGGGCTGGGAGGCGTCTCTGACCCTGCCTGCTCTGGGAAGGGCCAGGTTCCTGCCTTCACAGGTTATTTTTAATAATGAGAGGCCTGCAGGGTGGAGAACTTTCTGAAGGGATGTCTTTGTTTTCACCTGGCACTCAGATGACTCAGAAGGCAGAGACCAAAGGACAAGACAGGCCTCCGTGGGCAGCTGGCCCTACAGGTCTCAGTAATCACGCGGAAGAGAGAGCGAAAAGGGTGAGGCATCTGCTCCCAGCCCCACTCTCTTGCCTGTCTGGAGGGCCAGATCTGTTAGGCAGGCTGTCTCTCTAAAAGGCCCAGGCAGCCAGAGAACAGGGAGAGGCCCTCTCTGGGGCGGAAGAGGACAGCGAATGGCCTGCAGGAGTGAGGCCTGCACTTCCTTTAGAGTTTAGTTCATGAAAGTGTTTAGTTCAGTTCAGAAATTGCCAGTCACCGTGAACATGCTGTCAAGAGTCTGAGGCATCTCATCTCAAAACCATAAGGTTAAATGAAAAATATGTACATAAAAGTTTAAATATCACACTATTTCTCTTGTATGGGAATCCCAAAGGGTAAATGAGCAAAATGGAGGATTATGGGAAAGGAAACAAGAGAAAGGAAGGGGGAGGGAAGGATGAAAAAGTATTGAAAAAAAGAATGGAAAGGGGCCAGGGAGTTAACTCAGTGGTTCTGGCGCCTGTCTTGCAAGCGCAAGGGCCCAGGTTCGATCCCCAGTAACCACATACAATACTGGGCGTGGAGACTCACGCCCAGCAGCAACCAGTACCACATTCCACAGTGCCAGGCGTGGTGGCTCACGCCTGTAATCCCAGCACTCGGGAAGCAGAGGCAGGAGGATTGCTGTGATGTGAGTGTGAGGCTGAGCTCAGGGCCAGCCTGAACCACAAAGCAAGACCCTGTCTCAAAAAACTTAAAAAAAAAAAAAAAAAGAATGGAAGGAAAAATGGAAACAAAGCTTTTGTAAATGAGAGAGAAGGGTTGAAGAAAGGACGGGGAATGGGAAAAAAGATTAGACATTCTGTACAGGTACAAATTCCCTGTGATGAATGTGGCCATTATGTGTGGTAAATGTACTAACTTTTTAAAAAAGAAGAATCTGAGGCACCTGGGCGGCTGAGCCAGCCATGCACCAGCCATACCACGTGTCCTGGGTGACCCCAGCTCTCCAGCCCTTCTTATTTTTTAATTAATTGATTTTATTGGCACATTTTCTATGCACATCATGATCACAATCAACATTGAAAATCTATACCAGTATATGACTCAGCTCTTATTTTTTCCCATTCCCCTGCCCACCCTACAACCCTCCACCCTGTATATACATAAGCTTTATTTCCTTTTTTTAACCATTGCATTTTCCTCATTATTTACCCTAACCACTTTACCATTTGAATATTATCTATTTCACAGTATCTGTCATACACTATAGAACTCATATCTTCAGTTTCTCATACCAAATAAAAGATATAGTATTTACACACCTTATTTCACTTATGCATGTGTCCTCAAGGTACGTCCATTTGAGTATAAATGACTCAAATTTATCATTCTTTATGGTAGAGTAATACTCCATTTTATAAAAGAACTACATCTTTTTTATCCAGTCTCCAGTTGATGGGCATTTGGGTTGTTCCCAAGATATAGCTAACACAAATTGAGCTGCTGTGAACCTGGGTGCACAAAAGTCACAGTGATATGAATCATTTAATTCTTTCGTGTATATACCTAGCAAGGGAATAGCAGGGTCAAAAGGAATCTCCAATTCTAGGTTTTTGAGGAATCTCCACACTGACCTCCACAGGGGTTGCACCAGTCTACATTCTCACCAACAGCAGAGAAAAGGGTTCCTTCTTCCCACAGCTTCGCCAGCATTTGTTGCTAGTTAATTTCGAGATAGCAGCTCTTCTTTGTGGAGTGAGATGGAATCTCAGTGTTGTTTTCTGAACGTTTCTTCGTGTGCTTCTTAGCTGTTTTTACTTCTTCCTCTGAGGGAAGGAAATGCCCATTTTTGAATTGGGTCTTTAAATTGGGGGGCGGGCTGATTTTTTTCAGCTCTTTGTATATTCTAGATAGTAAGTAGCCCCTCTTACTTGTGCAGTCTGCTCTGTGAGTCACCAGGCAGTCAAGTCCTGCAACTTCCTGGGGCGCTGGCGCCACCTGCTGCCTCCTCCCACCTGTTTCCTCTCCCTGGCCTGCCTGGCCTCTGATGCTAGTCCTCATAACCTTAGTAGGTCACAAGCTCTCCTACTGTATTAGTGCTTATTAGAGTCACATGGAGAATAGCGCAAGACGTCTTTCTGTGTGCTGGAGGCTGAAGGGTCTGTGCCAGTAGGGTTCTGCTCAGGCAACTTGTGTGGTATGTTTTAGTATTATCCTCTCTCAAAAGACGAGGAAACAGAGGGCAAGGAGGTCACATGGCCCAGTAGTGATCGTGGTTGCTAAGTAATGGCTGTTAACCTCGGTGGGATGTGTTGCCAGCTTCATGTATCCTAATGAAAAACACCTCTTTCTGGCACTTGGACCCTGTCTGGTCTTTGAGGGCACCGTACAGTGGTGACATGCCCTAAACAGTGGTGGTGTTCTGAGTGATGCGTGCTTACAGTCTCTTAGTGGTATATTGTATATTTGCTTTGTCCCTTTATATCCCAAACTAATTTCTTCTCCCCAGGCTGGCACCAATTTGGCACTGGGCTGCCTGGGTTTCTAATCAAAGCATCCTGCAGCCACACTGCGGCACTCACCCAGCACTCATTTCCAGCACATGCCCGTGGCTGGGTGCCAGGCCTCTTGCTGAGAGTGACTGGCCCCTCAGCTTCTCCAAATACTTATTTGCCCAGGCTAGTAGCCAAAGTACTGAGCAGCATAATTATTGTCTCTCTGTCAAGCTTCTCTTAAGATTCCCTTTGGCAAAATGGAAACCAATGTATTCTTGTATCCCTGGTGACAAGCGCAGGGCCAGGCATGTGGTTAGTACTTAATAAATAGTCATTGAGGAAATGACTTTATTCTTGTTTCCACTTTAAAAGCTAGAGTTGTCTGACCAAGAAGACAAGGGAGTCCCGAAAACAGGGGTGCTCATTACAAAACCTTGATGGCATTGGGTAAGTGTCTTCTGCTCTTGTGACAGGGTTCAGCAAAGGCCTGGCTCTGCCAGCCATGAATTAGGCTCGCTGCCGTGCCTGGGGTGTGGCTGCTGGCATCTGCTCTTAACTGGCTTTAGCGGAGTAAGTGGAACTGCTCAGCACTGTCCGTATGTCACCTATTCTGGGGTCAACGGGCTGGGAGCTTGAGAACAGCATAGCAGGGACAGAATGTCTCAGGGACAGAATGTCTCTCAAGAGGACCGGCTCTGCTGCGGCCCATGGGTATGCGTGCTGAATGTGAGCAAAACCAACTTGTGCATACATCTGGTAGCCAAAGCCTCTTTTTAGATGGTATACAACAGGAAGCATAAATAAAACGATTCCCAAGGGTAGAGGGTGAGGGAATGGGGAGAGGAGTTCTGTCTTCCTACTGCTCCCTCTTGTTTCCATGGCTCCTCAGAAGCCAGAACCAACAGCTCTGAGCAGCTGCACCTGAATGTCACTGGTGTTTTTTGTTTGTTTATTTGAGACAGGGTCTTGCTTTGTAGTTCAGGCTGGCCCTGAGCTCAGCCTCCAACTCACATCACAGCAATCCTCCTGCCTCTGCCTCCCGAGTGCTGGGATTACAGGTGTGAGCCACCACACCCAGCACTGTGGTATGTGGTACTGGTTGTTGCTGGGAGTGGAGATTGTATGTGGTTTCTGGGGATCGAATCCCGGCCCTTGTGTTTGTAAGACAGGTGCCAGAACCACTGAGCTAAATCCCCGGCCCTGTTGCTGGTGTTTTCATCCCGTCTGCAGGTGACTCAGCGATGTGGTTCGGAAATGGGGACTTCTCAGGCCATTCTCAAACCATCCCCACCACCGTGGTTTCATTGTACAGTACTCAGTGGCAACAGCTGTCTCTCAGCTGAGGCTGCTGAGAGTGTATCTACTACAGGAACGTCTCAAGCCAGAGACCCAACTGCAGGCCACAGGTGTTGTTACTCCCTCACCTGTGCCCACCATGGAGCTCCGAACAGTTCTCAGCTTCCCTGTGCAGATTCAAAGCATGAAACCCAGAACAGTTCATTTGTTACTTTCAAAACAGGCCACGTCGGACCTTCTTTAATGGTGCCTGTTTCAACTACTAGGTTATATAATAGATCAGCCCAGGCTTTTCTGGTATAAAAGAAGCATTTATTCTCACAATTTCTGTAGTTAGAGAATGCGAGCAGGGCTTATAGATAGGGCTTGAGTCCCCCAATGAGCAGATAGGAATTCTGGGGCCAGAACTCTACATATCATGGCCCCTCAGGGGCTAAACCCCCTCTTAACACAGGGGTTCAAGGGTGAGCAGCCTGAGAGAGGGAGCCAGAAAGAGGTTGTCCCTGGATCTCTGACCCCACCATGCAAGTCATGCTGTCTTCACTCCCGTGTTCCAGGTGGCCTTCCTGGGTTTCAGGGGAAACATTCTGTCTCATGGTGGGGAGCAGCACAGTTCTGCAGGAGTATGTGTGACCAGACAAGTTGCTGTAGCCATTTTTGGAAAACAGCTGCGGTGCGTTGACAGTGTAGGGCCATTACTTTTGCTAGTGAAAGTGCTGCCAAAGTAAGCACTAGAGTCCTTTGCTGAGGGGACGTTGCTGTGGCCCGTGGAGTCAGGCCCAGTTTCATCTATCCTATATCCTGTTCTCTGTGTTTTAGAATATTGATGGGATGGGGCGCTAATATATTGCCTATCTTCTATGGTCCTTATCTCTAAAATTGAAATGCTATGTTTGTTTATGGCCCCACCAACTGAATGTGAACAGTGAGCTTACAACTTGGTGGGTTCTGGTGGAAGGAGAGCACTATCCACGGTCAATTTCATCCCAGTCTCAGCCTGAGAATACAGGAAATGGGAGTATGAATTAGAATTAAGGAGACATGTTATGTTCATAAGGATCTAGAAAATAGAGAAAAAAACACAAATGAGAAAACTAAAACTTGAAATTTGGTTAAGTAGAGGGTCTTTTGAGAGTGAAAGGAATGGCAGGCGGTCCGCCCGCAGGCCATGGGTATAAACTGATCATCCTGCTCCCTCACCTAAAGCCTTGAGTCAAAACCAGAGCCTCAGGGGGTCAGGGATTTAGCTCAGTGGTCCCGGCACCTGTCTTGCAAGCACAAGGACCCGGGTTTGATCCCCGGTAACCACATACAATGCTGGGTGTGGAGACTCACCCCAGCAGCAATCAGCACCACATACCACAGTGCCGGGCGTGTTGGCTCATGCCTGTAATCCCAGCGCCCGGGAGGCAGAGGCCGGAGGATTGCTGTGATGTAAGTTGGAGGCTGAGCTCAGGGCCAGCCTGAACCACAAAGCAAGACCCTGTCTCAAAAAAACAAAAACAAACAAAAAAACCCAGAGCCTGAGGAAATGATTACAGAATAGAGCCTGCACTCGGCCTGCGAGGCTTTTTGGTTAGGGGAGAGGGTGTGCTATAGATAAGTCAGTTCAACCCCCAGTTTGGATTCACCTATATTTTTGAAGGCCATATGCGTGCTGGGCACTGGGATGCAATGGATTGGTTGTGGACCCTGTCATGTGTGTACGACAAGGTCAAACTTCACAGAGCTTTTCACAAACTAAAGTGCTCTCTGGCCAAATCCACACCTGAATATGTCGGGACATTCTTGATAAGCAGAGCTTTCCAACTTATCTTCCTAAATGTGAAGACTTCCAGTGACCTTTGTTGGCGAAGGGCTGCCATGATGCAAGTAACAAGATTGTGGCATGGACTGTCCATCTAGGCAGTGTCTGTCATGGGAAGTTGGTTGGGGGCAAAAGGAAAGTGGCCCAGCCTAAGTTACAAGTGGAATATTCTGATTCCATCACAAGCTATGAATCTGGGAGCCCTCCTTCCATCAAACTTCACCCTTGTGTTGTGCCTAGAGGGCCTGAATGCCAGGCCTCAGGCAGCTGATGAAGACAGCCCGCCATCGTAAAGGTGTTCAGATAGGACATTCATCGCATTGTACATGCTAGGCACTGTGCCAGTCCCCCCAGTGGTGGTGGACAGTGAGGGAGGGAGACGCGTTTTTAAAATGCAGTAGAGCATGGTGGGGCTGCTGCAGAGGATGACAACAACCATTCCTTTACCTGGAGTTGAGCTGAGTGCTTTCTGCATGCAGGCCACAAAGGGTCCCTGGAAACCAGCGGCATCTCCTTCCTTACGCAACTAGCACTCCTGCTGGAGATCTGCCAGATACCTAGGTATCTAAGAGGATAACAGGCTCCTCTCTGAGGAATAACCTGTGAGAAAGCCCAGGACCCTCACCTACCTGGAGAGGCAGAGGTGTCTGGGGTCAGAATTTGGAGCTCTCTGGGCCTCACTGGAAGATATTGACCTCATTGGAGAGTGTGGAAACTATACTGGCTATTGCGTTTACATTTTAGGACTTGTGGGTGTTTTAAAGTTGATGATTGCCCAATGGACAGTGGTCTATTAGAAATATTTCAAACCATAACAGAAGATAGGCTGTACCATACATAATGTTGGTACAATCAGTTGAGTTAGAACTCTGTTGCCTGCTCTAGGTCACGCCATCTACAAAATATATCCCAGACACTTAAAGAGCTAAATATTATACATACAGTGGGCCAGCCTGTCTGTGGGTCCTATGGCCATGGATTCAACCAACAGTAGATACATGCTCGGGAAAAAAATTACATCTGTACCAAGCATGTTGTACAATGACTTTCTTGTCATTACTCACTAAACAGTACCATGTAACAAGTAGTGCATAGCATTTACATTGTATTAGGTACTTAATCTAGAGAGATTATTTAAGCACTGTGTGTGTTATATGCAAGCACTATTCTGTTCTGTGCAATGCTCTTGAGCACCCTCAGAATGTGGTCTATTGGGGAGGGGGTTGTCGAACCAAACCATCATGGATAATGAGGACAACTGTATTTTTTTAAAGGAAGTAACTATTTCATGTTAATGTGGAATACTCCTTAAAAAACAATTGAACAAGAAATTGAACAAGAAATAAAACCAGACGATATTTTAAAACTGGTGTATAGACCTGTACATACAAAAAATTCAACTTGGTTAAAAGACTAAAAAATAAAGGGAAATGAGAGATTAAGAGAATATATTTGCAGTGTCTGTGACAGATAATAAACTAATAAACTAGATAGAGTTCATCAAATCTATAAAGAAAATACCAACAGTAGAAAAACAGGCTGAGAACATGAACAGTCAGTAACCAATAAATGTGAACAGACATCCATCCCACTAGTAATTGGGGCAATGAAAACAAAACAAGATCTTTCTCATTTTTTTCAATAGCTGTGATACCAGTAATCTGTTGGCAAGGTTTCCTGTGCAGGGAAACACAAGTGGTTTATGGATAGCATTTTGGCAACAGAATCTTAATATGCTTTCACTCAGTAATTTCACTTCCAGGAATCACTCAGAAATATACTGTGCAAACAAGTACGCCCAATTCTTTGCAGGATGGTTTGTGTGAGTGAAAAGCTGGGCATGTGTTAAATGCTCATGGGTAAAAGACCGTTTAGACCCTGGTGCCCAACCAGAGGCGGCCTTGCCCTTCCAACCCAAGGTGCCAGTCTCTACTCCCTGCTTGCAGCAACCAAAACAGTCTTCAGACATTGCACAGACTTTTTTTTTTTTTTTTTTTAGGTTTTTTGAGACAGGATCTCGCTTTTGTGGTTTAGGCTGGCCCTGAGCTCAGCCTCAAACTCACAACACAGCAATCCTCCTGCCTCTGCCTCCCGAATGCTGGGATTACAGGTATGAGCCACCATGCCCGGCACTGTGGTATGTGGTACTGGTTGCTGCTGGGGTGAGTCTCCACACCCAGTATTGTTATGTGGTTACCGGGGATCGAACCCGGCTCCTTGTGCTTGCAAGTCAGGCGCCAGAACCACTGAGCTAAATCCCCGGCCCCTGCACAGACTATTGTGTGATGATGAGGTAGTGGAGTGTTTAACAGGGAGGTTAACTTCCTCAGAACCAGAGCAGAATTCAGCCAGAGTCCGGAACCATCAGATTCTTCCTTACTGCCCGCTGCCATGCCAAGCCATCTACGGGCCTGCCCACGTTTACAAGGATAGTTTTCAGCCACCAAATCATAATCTGCATCTGTTGACATTTTTGAGCAAGCCTGGCTTTCAACTCCTGGGCCCTTCCAGAAAAGCCTGTAAGCACTGGGACCTTTGATGTTTGGCTTTCACAGCTGACTTCCCTTCTGCCTGCCTGGCGCTCCCTGAAACACCATCCCAAGGTCAGGACTGGGAGGGTGGAGCTGAGTGACCCAGTACCCAGCCCAGGGCTCCCAGAACAAGGTGTCTGGTAACATCCTCAGACAGACAGGCAGACACTGGTGTGAAGGCTCAGGACTGCCGAGGGACTGTTCATAGCCCCGGGCTACACGGTGTGTGACAGGGTCTCTGTGACCACTTCAGCCTCTTCAGCCCACTAAGAAGAGGGCATCTCCAGAAAACTGCTTCTCAAAACTTCCTGAAATCTGTAAAGTTTAAACCTCAAAACTCCATTTCTTCCTGGAGAGACCGTCACCCAGCTGAGCCTAGGCAAGCACATGGTCCCATGGGTATGAGTGTCCACTAGAGCATGGACCTCAGGACAAGTGTGTCTCATGTCATTGCTTCTTCTGTGAACTGAAGCCCATACTGCCTTCACCAGAGGATCTTCTGCTACTAAATATTTGGATGCTGAAGAGTCAAGGAGGGTGTGGGTTTAGGGATGGTGGAGGCCTCTAATCTCAGATGACTCCAGAGCTGAGTGGTTCTTCCTTTACTTTAAATCCGTGGACATCTGTATTAGATATTTCACTTTGATCCTTCGTGAGATTTGAATATAAAAACAAAACTATGAGGGGAGCTGGCTGGCCCTTTAAGAAACAAGCTAGTGCTTTGGAAGAATCATTTCACATGTCCCCAACAGAAGCTCCTGTCTTCCAAACAGACCTTCAGCCTCCTCATCAGTCCTGACACGGAGCGCCTCAGCTTTCACCCCTCAACTCAGCCAGGCTTGTGGATTTGCTCTGTTTGTTTGATTGGTTGGTTGGTTGGTTGGCAGGTTTCCTTCAGCACCGGGGTTTGAACCCAGGGCCTTTGCACTGATCTGCATCTGAGGCCTTTTTATTTTTTATTTTGCAACAGTCTCACTAAGCTTCCCAGGCAGAACATGAACTCACAGACCTCTCCAGTTGGTCTCCCAGAATGCTGAGATCACAGGCTGCTCCCCGACACCTGGCCTGGGTTCCCTTTTCTACCTGGGAGCAGGAGGTTCTGAGGGTTGAACAGGAGGAAGAGGTAGTGAACGCCCCGGGACCTTTCCTCCTCTAGGGTCTTACTGTTTCTTCTGCTTTGCCTTTCCAGTTGTTGTTCCCTATTGATCTCAGTGACTCAAGGTCCCCAGCATTTGCAGAAGTTACCACTGGCCTTTTCTAAAACAAAGCTTCCCTAAAGAACGATGCATGGTAGGCAGCCTTTAGCCATGTGGACAGAATTGAGGAAGCCTTCGTTTTCAAGCAGGAGACCCAGAGAGGTTAGAGAGGGTCTGTGACAGCGAGTACTTCCTGCTGCACAGTACTCAGCCTTGGGCGCTCGGAGGGTAAAGACCTGCCCAGGCTCCTGTTGTTTTGGGGGAAACTTCCAACTATCACTAGAAAAAAGAGCCAGCATTGACATTCATGGGGAATTATAAAATTGTTTTAATATTTGCATAAAATTAGGTGCAAAATTTGCCTCTTCACTTAGGCATCATACTGCCTAATCCCAAATTATCTGCATTAAGATAGAGTTGGAATAAAGATACCACAGAGCACAAGGATGTGACTAGACAACTGAGGAGACCCACAGACCTCTTTAAACAAGGGCCTGGAAATGGGGCTCATGCACTCTTGAGAGGCAGAGTCGGCCTTCACAGCCACGAGTCAGCTCCAGGTGTGAGTCATTGTATCACACGCCTGGCTGTCTGCAGAGGAACTGAAAGATGAAACCACTCCTGCTGCTCATTAGCAAGGGGGAATAGGCAAATGTTGGGGTCCCTTGTGTCAGAGCCGCACTCTTCTGTTTTGATCTGTTAAACAGAGCACTCCACGCCCTCTCCACATGGTTAGCAACAGTCCTTTCTTCTGCTGTACCTATTGGGACGCTGATAGAATACTAGAAATAAGGGGCTGCAGAAAATAAGCATTTTCATCAGGACCACTTTGGAGTTAGATTCATTTTATGATTTGATTCTCATTACCAACGGACAGTTTCTATTGCAGTGTTTTTCAACAGTAGTACAGTAGCTTAGGGGCAAGAATTCTTTCTTTTGGAAGCTGTCATGTGCACTGAGGTTTTTAGCAGAACCACTGGCATCTACTAATGAAATACTAGTAACACACCTCCCCTCAACTGTGGCAAACAAAAATGCATCTAGACATTAGCAAATGTCTCATAAAATACAAAATCCTACATCCGTGTGTGCATGCATACAGACACATACACACACACACACACACACACACACACACACACACCATTCTTTGAGAATCGCCATCCTATAGGAAAGAAGTAATAGTTGTCCTAAATTCATTTGTGCTGCTGCTTTTTTTTTTTTTTTTCAAGTTTTTTGAGATAGGGTCTTGATTTGTAGGTGAGGCTGGTCCTGAACTCAGCCTTGAGCTCAGCAATCCTCCTGCCTCTGCCTCCCAAGTGCTGGGATTACAGGCGTGAGTATGTGGTACTGATTGCTGGTGAGTGTGAGCCACCTCGCCCAGCATTGTTGCATGTGGTTACCAGGATCGAACCTGGGCCCTTGCGCTTGTAAGGCAGGTGCCAGAACCACTGAGCTAACTCCCCAGCCTCAGCCATTGGGCTTTTAAGAGATCCTTAGACTTTGTAGACACGTAACCATGTGGTTTGGTCACTTGCCTAGGTGCAGTGGGTAAGGTTTTCCCCTTTTTCAACAGCCTTTACAAAAACCTTTGAATCCTTTCTCCTGAAGTCTGCTCTCTCTTCATATTCATATGTTGCCCATATTCTGTACCTTACCTGTTTATTCAGTAATTGTTCATTAATTCCGCACATGAATTCATTCATTCATGTAGCAGTTTCCTGGGATCTTACCATGTGCCCCAGGGGTGAGCAAGCGTTACCTGCACCAGGATTGTACATCCGCCATGCTCTGCTCACTCTGTGATGACGGCCTCCGTTGAGGAAGGAAGAGCCGCATCTCCCATAGAGGAACAAGGTCCCTGCAGTCAGACAGACCTGAGTTCTAATAGATCCTTATGCGTACACAAGTTGGGTAGCCTTGGACTAATTATTAAATCTATGTGCCTCAGCCTCCTTTATGAAAACAGGGATGACTTTGTCTCCCTAACAAGAGTTCTGCAAGGTCTCGGTGAGATCATGTATACCACACATCACTAAACCGGGTAACTTACTGCCCGCCAACTGGTGGGTTGTAACGAATAAGTTGCTGTCTGCAGATCTAAAGCAAATGAATATAGCTCAGCCCAGAGTGTAACCCCACACTGCCCTCTACTCCTTGCTTTGCGGGAGTGCAGCAAGTAAATGGAATGGCTCCGCTTTGTTTTCCTACGGTCCTGCTCTTCCCGAAGGCCCCCTGCCATGCAGCACGGCAGACTTCAGAGAAGATTCACCTTTCATAACCGGCATGTGTTTCCAAGCTTGCAATGTGTGCCATCAAACGCTGCCCACGGTCCAGCCGTCTGTGTGGAAACAGCCTGAACTGTAGCAGTTTGTCCGCTCTGGCCTCCCAGGAGGACACGCGGTTGGCTGGCTGTTGTTTGTTCCCCGGGCATCGGTCTTGAAAAGGCAATTCTTTGATGACTCTGTTTTCATCTCAGGTCACTCTGCTGATTGCCTTCATCTGCGTGCGGACCTCTCTCTGGACGGACTACAGTGCCTACAGCTACTTTGAAGTGGTCACCATTTGTGACTTGATTATGATCTTCCTCTTCTACCTGGTCCACCTCTTCCGCTTCTACCGCGTGCTCACCTGCATCAGCTGGCCCCTGTCGGTAAGAGACCAAACAGAAGCCAGGGCACGGGAGGAACCAGAACCAGTAGAGTCCTTCCCCCCGGTGCTGTCTCACCCCGGGAGGCACCCCTTCTCCTTTAGCCCTCTGGGACTGCTGGATATTGTGCTGGCTTCTAGAACTTGCCTACAGCTAGCTACAAGAAGCTGTGGCTCTTGCCTCGGTGCTTATTTTCTCAAGTGGTAGAGAGCAGACGTGTGTGTCTGTGTGTCTGTGTGTGCGCGCGCGTGCGCGTGTAGCGGAAGGAAGAGCCGGAACAGGTGATGGTCAGTTAGGTTGAGTGACCCCACATAGAAGCTTCAAAGAACTGGCCAGGGCTGAGGAGACAGGTCAGAAGGTGCCTAGTTCTTTTTTCCCATTGTCTTATCCCCCTCCCATTGTATTATTTCCTTAAAAGCTTTATTGATATACAAATCAGATGCCACGCCAGATAGCCATTTAGGGTTTCTAATTAGTATGTTTCCAGAGTTGTGCCTTCAGCACCACTGTTGTCACAGAACACTTCCATCATCTCACACAGAAATTTCATCTCCTTTAGCTGTCACTTCCCTTTCATCTGCTCCAGCCCTCAGCCACCACTAATGTGTCTCTAAAATTTTCCCACTCTGCATATTTCATGGAAGTGGAATCATATATGCAGTCTTTTGTGGTGATCAGATTCCTTCACTTAACAATGTTTTCATGGTTTGTGGTTCACCCATGTGTGGCAAGTACCAGCACTTCACTCCTTTTCATAACCAATTAATACTCCTTTGTATGATTATAAAACATTTTGTTTTTCACTTATTGATAGACATCTGGGTTATTTTCACTGCGGCTATTATGAATAATATGCCACAGTGAACATTCATAGACAAGTGTTTTTGTGTAGACATGTTTTAATTTTTCTGGGATGTCTATTGAAGAGAATTATTGAGTCGTGTGTTAACTTTAATTGCCAGACCGTGTGCCAGTGGCTGCTCCATTTATATTCTTTTCAGTCGTGTCTGATGGTTGCAGTTCCTCCACTTGCTTGCCAACGCTTGTTATCTGAATTTCTAACGTGCTAGTGGGTGCTCAGTAGTATCACATGTGGTTTTGATTTGCATTTCTCTGAAGACTAATGGTGTCAGTGACCATTTCACATGCCTTTTAATCATTTGTATAGTTTCTTTAAAGAAATGTGTTCAGATCTTTGCCCATTTTCTGGTTGTCTGTTTATTACCAAATTCTAAGAGTTGGTTTCATATTTGAGTTAAAAGTCTGTTATCACATACATGAACATATTTTCTCCCATTTTTCACTTACTAGGTGATGCTTTTTAAAGAACAGGCTTTAAATTTTGATAAATCCAATTTATCTGATGGCTTTTTTTTTTTTTTGGTTTTTGGAGACAGGGTCTCGCTTTGTGGTTCAGGCTGGCCCTGAGCTCAGCCTACAACTCACATCACAATCCTCCTGCCTCTGCCTCCCGAGTGCTAGGATTACAGGCGTGAGCCACCACGCCCGGCACTGTGGTATGTGGTGCTGGTTGCTGCTGGGTGTGGGTCTCCACGCCCAGTATTGTTATGTGGTTACCGGGGAATCGAACCCGGGTCCTTGCACTTGCGAGACAGGCACCGGAAGCACTGAGCTAACTCCCCAGCCCTCTGATGGCTTTTTTTTCCTTCATGGTTTTGGTATCATACTGAATAAACTATTGGTAAATCTAAGGTTATCAAGATTTACTTCTATTTTCATATAAGTATTTTATAGGTTTAGCACTTTTTTTTTTAAGACAGGATCTCATTTTGTAGTTCAGGCTGATGTAGCCTAGGTGAACCTTGGACTCACAGCCGTTCTCTTGCCTCTGTTTCCTGGGTGCTGGGATTGTAGGCATGAGCTACCATGCCTGGCATTGTGGTATGTGGTATTGATGGCTGATGGGCATAAGTCACCATGCCCTGTATTGTATGTGGTTACCTGGATCAAACCAGGAACCTTGGGCTTGCAAGGCAAGCACCAGAACCACTGAGCTAAATCCCCAAACCAGGTTTAGCTTTTAATTTAGGTGTTTGATCCAGTCTGTTACTTCTGTATATATTATGAGGTAAGATAACATTACTATTTTGATAGACAGTGAATTGTTCCAGACCATGTGTTGAACAGACAGTACTTTCCCCACCAGTGGTCTAGACAACATTCAAAAACCAGTTGTCCATAAATACATGGATTTATTTCTGACTCATAGTTCAGTTTTGATTTGTATATCTACATTTATGCCAGAACCACATCTTGATTATTATAGCTTTGTATTAAATTATAAAATTAGGCAATGTGAGTCTTTCCAATTCTTTTCCAGGATTGAGTGATTTCAATTCTTTTGTGAATTTTAGAATTAGCTTTCCTCCAAAGAAATCAGCTAGGATTCTAATAGGAATTGCTTGAATATGTAGACCTAGAGAGCACTGCCATCCTAGCAATATTTTCTGATGCTCTGTGACATGAGAGGCTTCATTTACTTATTCTTCTTTCATTTTCAAGGATATTTTGTACTTTTCAGAGTATTTTATTCTTTTTGATGCAGCTTCAAATGGAATTTTTTTCTTTCATTTTCACATTGTTCCCTGCAAGTGTACAGGAATATAATTTCTGTATATTGATTTGTACCCTGAATCTTACCGAATTCCTTTATTTGCTATGAGCTTTTTAGTAGAATCCTTAGTATTTTCTATATACAAAATGATGTCAACCACAAATAAAGATAATTTTACTTCTTCCTGCCTAATCTGGGTAGCTATTATTTCACTGTTTTGCCTTATGGCACTAAATTAGTTGAATAAAATAACTGAATGTTGACTAACAGGAACAGACATCATCATCTTTTCCTGATCTTAGAAGATAGAAGCTCTCCATCTTTCATCATTACTATGATGTTAGGTAGGAGTTTGTATAGATCCTTATCAGACTGAGGACGCTCCCTTCTAGTTCAACTTTGTCGTACGCTTTCATCAGGAAGGGGTATTAGATCTTGTTGATGTTAATACAGTCGACAACCTCTGCCTCCCGGTTCGATTCTTTAATCATCCCCGTTAACATTATTACCTACTGTGTTACTCTGAGAGATTCCTTTGTGTTCGTGTATTTAAGGACCCTTTCACAGGCATGGCCTCTTCCTGCTGTTCTGGAGAACAAGCTCATCTGGGCTTCCTTGATGCTCATAAGAGCAGGCGGAAAGGGACAGGAACGAAGGGGCCTGGCTAGGAGCAGTGCTGGAGCTCAGGCCACTTTCTAGTGCCCAGCTAGAAAGGTACGTAGGTACCTTCCACTTAGGATTCTCTCTGCTGTTTTCCCCGTTTCATATCATTCTCCTCATTATGGGTAAGAATCTTGGAGGTTGGAAACCCGTCCCTTCATAACATCCCTCGTGGTCTTCCTATGACACTCCTTTCTGGGCACTAAGGATAAATGAGGTCTTTGATTTTGACAGTTTAGAGAGGAGCTGCAGCTTTGAAATGGAAAGGCTAAGGAGGGCATGGTGGTGCCCACTGGTAATACTAGCATCTGGGAGGCTGAGGCAGGAAGATTTAATATAGTCCAGCAGGGGTAACTTAGTGACTTAGCAGTAAGTGTCTCAAAATAAAAAATGAAAAATGGCTGCAGATATAGCATAGAGGGAAGGCTCTGAGTTTAATCCCCAGTGACAAAAGAAAACATTTTGTAAAATACAATAGCTGCTACTCAAATGGGAGGAATTTCATGGAGGGACTCGGGATGCACAGCCCCATCAGTGTTCCTCTGCCCTGCTGCTCTGGGAGCAGGAAGGCGCAGTGTAAACTTCCTGTGCTGCTGAGGGACTGAGCTCAGCCTCCTGCAGGGCCTGCAAAGGTGCCGTCTTAATCCCAGGGTGTCATAAGGGTAGAAATCAACACCTATGGGCCAAGGTGAGTTAGACCTGCCAGAAGACCAGTTGGCAGAGACTGGCACAGGGCATGTATGAGGAGAGAAGAGGAAGGACAAACCAGGTGGACTTCGGAAATCCAGCTGCCAGAGCACCCCAAGAACACTTCACATACACATGACCAACCTCACCTTAGCCTCTGAGCCTGTCTCAGGAGGAACCCCAGGAACCAACAACTCTGCAGCCTAAACCTGGAGCCACTGATGGAAGAGAGACGCTGTGGTCAGCCACATGCTGTTAGCCTGGAGCTTTCTCTCAAGCAGAGAAAGGCCCGCATCTCTTTCTCATTTTGTGTCCATAAAGAAGTTTCCTTTCGACTCTCCAGCCTGGAAGGCACAAGAAGCTCATTTGCTCTTAGTACCTCTAGCCAAAGGTCAAGGCAGCTGCAAATTGATCTCTGCAGTGGAGCAGCCCCCAGTGACGCGCAGCTCACCTGAGAAGCTCCTGTGTCTCCTCCCCTTCCAGCCTGCCTCACCTCTCCTCTAAGGCTTGGCCTCCTCCTGGTTCGCTGTTCTCCAGCTGCCTGCGAGATGTAATGCTGCTCCTCTCAGGGCTGCAGCGGAAGGATCCTTTCCTCCCCTCCTCTTCATCCCTTCAGGTGCGCAGCTGCCCCCCAAGAACCCGGAGTGGATCTCCTCACCTCACCCCTGTGCTTTCTTTTCCCTCAGGAACTTCTGCACTATTTAATCGGTACCCTGCTCCTCCTCATCGCCTCCATCGTCGCAGCTTCCAAGAGTTACAACCAGAGTGGACTGGTAGCGGGCGCGGTGAGCATGTTCTCAAGGCTTTAAGAACGAATTCATACCTTAGATGCTAATTTCCTTCCTGATGGAGGCGGGAGAGGAGGTTGGCTCCTGGGGCCTTTCGTACAATTGCTATTTACCCTAATCCAGCCAAAAACTGTCTTAAAAGAACACAGCCACTGTGCATTTGCTCACAGCTGCCTCAGCCCTGTGCAGAGACATAGGCCCTGTTTTGGTCCTTGGAGGGGGGACTGTGGTCAGTGATATCTGCCATGAGACCTAGCTTGTCCATTCTTGTGGGTTTTTATGTATTTTTTGCTTATTTTTGGCAGTACTTGGGACAGAACTCAGGACCTTGCGCCTGCCAGGCAGATGCTGGAACCACTGAGCTAAATCCCAGCCCAGTTATTTTTTAACAGTACTCAGGCCAGGAAATAGCACTTCAGAGATAAAAACTGGTTCCCCTGATACCCTTGAGTAGAAGTAGTTGGGGATGTAGCTCAGTTGTAAGAGCACTTGTCTGGTTGCCTAAGTCCCACAGGTCAAACTCTAGAACAACAACAAAAAAAGTAGCTAGAAATATACAAAACAGACAGGAGAATCATACCCATCGTTGTATCTTTTTTTATAGATTCATAGACCCCTGTCATCTGACTTAGAGGGTAGCACTGATTTACTTTCTGATGAGCAGCTAGGATTTTTTAAATGAGTTTGTTTTGGTTTTTTTGTTTTGTTTTTTTGTTTTTTTTTTTTTTAGGTTTTTTGAGACAGGGTCTCTCTTTGTGGTTCAGGCTGGCCCTGAGCTCAGCCTCAAACTCACATCACAGCAATCCTCCTGCCTCTGCCTCCGGAGTGCTGGGATTACAGGCGTGAGCCACCACGCCCGGCACTGTGGTATGTGGTACTGGTTGCTGCTGGGCATGAGTCTCCACACCCAGTATAGGTATGTGGTTACCGGGGAATCGAACCCGGGCCCTTGCGCTTGCAAGACAGGCGCCGGAACCACTGAGCTAACTCCCCGGCCCTTAAATGAGTTTTAAGAAAAGCTGTGTGTGAGATTTAACTCAGTGGTTCCAGTGCCTGCCTAGCAGGTACAAGGTGGTAAGTTCGATCCCCAGTAATCACATGTAACAATGCTGGATGTGGTGACTCACGCCTGTAATCCCAGCACTTGGGAGGCAGAGGCAGGAGGATTACTGAGTTTGAGATTAACCTGGAGTACAAAGTGAGCTCAGGTCCAGCCTGAACTACAAAGTGAGACCCTGTCTCTAAAAGGAAAAGCTTTGTGTGAGTTCCCTCATCTGTGTCTGGCTGACAGTAAGCTGCTCTGGGACTTTTACACAGAGATGGAGCCTTTCCTCTGAAGGTCAGCACAGAGGCATGAACCCCACTGTAGCGGCTGGCCACCCCTCTGACCACTGGTGGCCTCAGGAACTACCCAAAGCCCTTCATCCCCTGTGCCCCATGCCGTGTCTGAGGAGACAAGGCTGCCAGCTGCAAATTAACACCTGTCCCGAGGCACAGGCTGGTACAGGGGCACAGAGGGGTTCCTGCCCCGTGTTACAGGGCACGTGGGAGAGAGTCCCACTGGCCTCTGTCAGTAGGGCACATAACCACCACATTAGCAGTCCCAAGCTAACATTTACCACAGTTTATTACTGGCTTGTGCAAGGGCCAGATTAGAGCTGTAGAAAAGCCAGAGGGAGGAAAAATGGTCCCTGTCTGAGAAAATGGTCATGTAGTTTAGGAGATGAGAACAGGGCACATGAAACAATTAGCAAACATGGCATTGTCAACTAGAATAGCATTCTGCAATGATATAATAATAAACTGTTCAATTATGCAGTGCAGACAGTTGGCGACCAGGATGGTATATAATGTGCTAATTGTGCAGAACAGACAATGAGAGGCCAGAACTGACTCTAATAGACTAATTATGTGGTGCAGACAATTGGTACAAAGGGAGCCAAGGAAAAGGCACTCAGAGTAGAAGCAGGCGTAGGCTGGTGGGGGCAGCACTCTGTGTAAACAACCAGCAGCGAGGCTTGGAACGAAAAGCAAATCCTGCCCTTCCTCTGGCTGCTCCAGGGCCATCCTTGCAGAATGTCAGCTGATCACTTCAGCCACGTGCTAATGGGAGCATGGTGATCCGGAGGCCTGTCTGTGTCTGTAGTGAGGGCTCTCACGGCCCTGCCCTCACACCAGGTGTTCCTGACCCAGGCTCTTGTGCTGGCCCTGGGCACATAGCTGACCTCCATCTCCACTTATATAGCTGTGAAATGAGAAGGGCAGAACGTGAAAGTTCAAAGACTCAGCTCACCTGCAGTGTTGGTGCTCAGGGGCTTTGCCTACCAGTGCTGGGCACAAGTACAGAGCGAGTACTTCAGTACTTCACAAGTACTTCGGCCCTCTCGGTTCTTATTCCAGCAGGCTGAGGCTGGCCCTGCCTGACTATGCGGTGGGCTCTGTGAAGGGCCCCTCGTATCCAGGACCCCTTTTCTCTGCTGCAGGATGAGGTCAGGCCAGGCTAGGTCAGCCTCCTCTCGCTCAAGCACCTGATGGAAAGGGAAAAGAACACTGCCTCGTCCATTTTAGGTCCGTATTATTTATAGATGTGCAAGCATAAAACTAGACGTACAGGCCTCAGCCTCTGGCTCTTACAAAAAGTCATTTCACATGAAATGCAAACAGTGCCGCCCCATCAGTCAAACCTATTTGAACATTAAAAATTTAAAACCTAAATTAAAATTTACAGTTCAACCTTCCCTTCATTAGTCCAGGATAATCAAGAGTCCAGAGGGTTGAGCCTAACTCAGTTGTGAAAATAAACCCAAGCCCAGACATTGGAGACCCAGGTGCCAGGCCTGACGTGGGCAGGACTTG